>QQSS02183627.1:0-13976 GCA_003687565.2 Craspedacusta sowerbii | reverse complement strand
GTGTGTGTGTGTGTGTGTGTGTGTGTGTGTGTGTGTGTGTGTGTGTGTGTGTGTGTGTGTGTGTGCGTGTGTGTGCGCGTGTGTCGAGTGATCTGCTATTCAGTTATGCAAAAGACAAGCAGTGCTACTTGATTGCCTTAAACTGTTAATCTTGAATTCTTGGTTGAAAACTTCAGTACATGTTTTTCTTCTGAAGATTAAAGTCGAATATATAGGTAGATAGATTGATGCATCCTGCTGGTAATTCAAATTTTTTTTTTGAATGCTCTATTGCTGCCAGTTTGTTCTAGAGATGCAAATTTTTTTTCGTGTGTGTAAAACCAATCTCTGTTCGTATGTGACGCCGAATCGAGAGCATCCTTTGCTGCAGCACTGTGCAGTTCCTCACGGATGTTTGCCCAAGCGAAAGTCTTAAAAATGACCCTGAAATGTTTGGTATTCAAAAACACTGGATCTGAACTGGTCGAAGCTTAGTTATATCGATGCGTTTCGATCACTTGATGCAAACCGTAAAGCAACCATTTACTTCTCAATATGCGATTGATCATGCCGACATGCCGCGATGGTCAATATGGCTGCGGCTGCGCGCCGGGTAATTGCCTTCGAATAAAAAAATTTTTATTCCATAGAAAATTTCGTATGCTTGAGGATTGCGCCAGTTTATGAAGGAAAGGGTGAGGGTTAGGGTATTGATTAGTATATGGTTAGAGTTTGGATTTGAGTTACAGTCAGACTACAATAAGTAAGACTACCCTACAAATAAATAAATAACATGCGAGCCAAAATTTCTCCATCAGTGGTGACTGCAGACCGGTCGCAATCTTGTAAGCACAGCTGCCTAATAAGCATTTATGCTTTGGTGCAGCAAACCCACGTCGGATGCGCGTGGCTTGAGTGTACAGATAAAATATTAATTCTACTTTACTTGACTTTAACACAATATCCGGCCCTCAGCCTGCGACACATCGGTTAATGCGACCCGCGGACTGAGCAGTTTGGAGATCCATGCAGAATCAGAAACTTCATGCTAATCTGACGAGCTCCGACTATTACATAGTTTGCCTTTTTGCGCGGTATTTCCCAAGGGAAGTCGCACTAAAACACTGTAGAATCTTCATATCTAGATGTTTCGGTTCAGCTAAGGCGTTGAGAATTTGCTTAAAGTCATTATTATACATTGAATTCTAGGGGAGTTCCTGCTGGAGACAATACTGGTATTTCCATTAGATCAGTAGATACTACTTCCTTACAGGCACGATAGAGCATTTAGCATAATCGCGACGTTTGCATGATCGGCAGGATACGTAACGCAGATGCGAGGGATGAACCTGCCTTCGTTTACCTAGGACGAAGCATTTTTCCAATAAGCAAAGCGAACATTATGCATATAACAAATTACTGCATGCAAATGCGGATAGGCAAACTACGTAAACCCGCAGAAACAAGCCGAGAGCAAATATGGAAGGTCAGTCAGCAGGGCAGCGTAATTGAACAGGTTTGGCAGTCGCTACGTCGATACCAACTTCACTCCGCGAGCAACATAGTTTCAAGTTTCAACAATCGTTAGTTTCACGATACCAACGATGAAGAACCTCGTGAAGAGCCCTTTACCATTAATTTACACGACACTTCACGCGAAGGCTTACTACCCCGGTCAAATAGTAATCGAGGCCGTGAAATGAACCGCTTGGTCAGAGACAAGCGCACGGCAAGCCCTACTCCAGATTCCAAACTTTCATCTTACGACTGTACCAGAACGTACAGCCACCGCGTTAAGTCCTTAAGACAGCCATTTTCTGAAAAGCGTGTCTCAGATAGAGCAGCGATATCCATGCTGTAAGGGGTGAGTTCTCTTGCAGCGACACGAGAACCGGGGACCGAACGATGCTGTCCCTACTAGGGGTCTGTCTCGACACTTTCGAGAAGTCTCGAGACGAGACAAAAGTCCATCTCGAAGCTTCTCGTTTGTTTCGAGACGAGAAGAATTTCGGTCTCTATTCAAACGAAATTCTTAATTATGTATTACAATTTATTATAATTTTTCTCGAAACTTCTCATTTCACACGAGGAGTTTCTTGACGTAGATCCTTAGTCCCTACTGTCTTGCAGCGGTGGCACATCATTCTTTCTTTAATTCATTAAAATAAAATAATTCACGCATTCATTAATTAATTCTTAATTAATTCGCGGAACTTGTTGGCGACTTGTTCAATAAATATAGCATGTGAGAGTTACCGAAACTGGGAAATCACAAACATCTTGAAACCTTTGCCATTCTAGCTTATCTTTCTTGTTTTTTTTGTTTTTTTTTTTTTTGAAAATCTTTGGAAAGTGCCTCAATGAGCAAGCTGAAGGCATTACAACCAACCAGACTTCAACTTCAGTTTAAAGTTACGGCCGTTAGGCCGTCTCGTGTATGAGTTCAATAATGCAAATGTTTTAGATGGTCGCTCTTATTTAAACCGATCATGACAACGATTTCTTGATGAAACATGTCCCTAATTTTAAAAGCTTTTGATACTCAGAGTAAGACCTGTCTTTACAATCTTTCCTTCTTTAAAAATTAGAATTCACAGTTCATCACAACCACACTCAACGAGCAGATGATTATGACAGCTGTAATGAATACGAAGAGTTTGCGCAAAGAAACTGCACAATTTTCCATGAACAATAACAGGATTCGCCTATTCATCGAACGCACCATGACAAGCTTGAAATCATATACTAGGCCAAAAAAAAAACGGCTATCGGGCACATGATTCGCGCAGTTGCAAGCTTCGAGTTTTAAACCTTACCTCCTGAGACTGAACTATCAGAAAGCCGCTGGTATCAAACAGCATAACCTGCCACAGGGTCTCCGTGTCAAACATGGCTTCCGCATAGATAGCGGTTGAGCAACCGAAGGAAAATCGAAGTCTCAACGCATAGCCCGTAATCGAAATCGAATGTACAGCAAAAGAAAAAGCTCTCGTAATTTTCTCTTATTCAGGTCAGGCGAACATACTTTACACTCTTGAAGGATACAACATCTAAAAAGGAAAAGCATAAACTTTCCTAAAACAGATGTCAGGAATCAAAATATTAACGACCTGGCGCATGAAACAAAAACAAAACAAAACCAAAACAACAACAACAATTAAAAAAAAAAACTCGCAAAAGTGCGACGACTCACTGAATAAAGTTCGGCTAGAAAAATAAAACCAGTGGGAGAACTGGACAAGCAAATGCGCCAAAAAAAGCATACAATAAAATATGACTTAGATCTTAACGTTGCCTTAAGATATACAACCTTTTACTAGCACGCACTTACTCCTCAACAGCCTATTTCAAATATAAACTTTAACGTACCACACGCAGTGTCCCTCCCATAGCCTTAGGCGGTAGATTGTGTCGGAACTTGGCTCGCACGACACCAGAATTACCGTGTGGTCGAGTAACCTTTCCCCAGATGACCCGAATGCGACTGGGCTTTTTACCACCCTTCGAGACAGTCTTCCTTTTCACTCGGTAGACGTAGGCAATGCGCTTGCCCATGTAGAAGTCTGTTTCCTTTTTCGAGTGAACGCCATCGATGCGTACCAAGGACGTCTGCTCGTGTTGATTACGTAACCCACGAGTGTATCCGAGAAAAATAGCCTTGCTATAGAGTCTGAAGCAAGAAAAAAAAATCATCATAAAATAAATAAGTAAACTTTATACAAATCCCAATGCCTCAGATCTTATTCCATCAATGATAGTATAAACAAGCTCTGGTAGCAATACGTCACGAGAGATTGATCCAGATACGAACAAATAGCTTCATTCAGAGGACTGGCAAGAGACCTAACCTTCCAGAAGCGAAGCGGCTAAACCTAGAGTTCTAAGGTATCACAGTTCTTTACTCCAAGCCTCATTAAAAGCTAAAAACGCTGATGCAACAAATTCTCCTAAGCCTGTAGAAAACACAACATTTTTCATTTTTCTGGTAGAGCTCAGTGCCTGACCATCATCCTGGAGTATATCCTTGAAATTCTATAACGAAGCTATGGCTAAACGTCTATCCCTTGAGCAATACCACTATATGCAAGTACAAGAGCATCTTATTTAGGTCCTAAGTGTGAAGTTGCTAAACTCCTGGTCAAGCAGACCAACTTGAATGACAGGTAATCATGAGCAAACAGAGCAACTTGAGTAGCTGTGAGCAGAGGCAGCTTTTGATACCAATTATAAGTTTTCCCAAGTACCAAGGCAGCAGAGTGCAGATAGACACTGTCACCACCATTATAAACTTAGTTTGCGCCACCACTGCAAAGAAATGGAAACATTCAAGGTAGGTGCCCTACCCACTTCTATGACATGTTAGAGTATTGAAAAGCCTGTTAACTACTTCTTGTGTTCTACCTGCTTGTCCACATGAAGCTGATAGTTACAAACTTCATTGGTGGATTCTCAGAAAAGTAAAATGTGACATTACCATTTCTAAGTTATTTTACAGAAACTTTTTATGCATTCCCAACTTTCTCCACTAAGAGGACCATTTTTGTCTAATAAATACAATCCTAATGACGAACTAGTAAACAAAATGCAATACATTGTTCACACACTCATTGCAGCGATGCCTTGAAGAGTAGGCATGTTTACAATTAAATGTCAAGTACTGCACCCTTGATCAAACCCTAGATTGAACACAAGCCATAATAGCTCGCTCAAACCTTGTATGCATGAGCTTTTTATCGTGCCCGAAAAGAATTATGTTTTGGACAAGCCAAGGGACCAAGATCAACATCAGCTATTAATAGGGAATATATACTTTTACAGAGGTAGGACAATAGATTCGAGGGGACTGATGTTACATAACTAATCTTTTCCTCCCGCTGGGTCAAAACATTCATTCAAATTAAGCCAAGGAGTGTTAAGAAAGGTATGTCCATATGTCAGCAATTAATACACCAATCCACGGCCCAGTACAAATTTTGGATCAAGATTTCTTTTGCAAATATGTTTTTTTCACGCACAATTCATGAATAATGAATCCTACAATTCAGGCGTAGAACATACTATGAAAATGAAGTCTTACAGCACAGGTGACCTACAATGAAATTTAATCAATACGTTAAATCTTGTCCAATGCTCTCAGGTAACAAAGTAAAATAATTTTGCAACTGATGACAACCACTTCAACCTTCACCAATTTTTAACGTGAAAAAATTCTTCATGGTTTTTGATAACTCCAACAAAGCAGAGCTCTAAGAAATTATGAGTGTGCAAGTTCTATTTCCTTGCATTACTCGTGGGCCTATATGATGAATTTTTTATTGAAATTTAATTACTGACGTAAATAAACACACAATCTGTGGATTCGAATTTCCAATCTTCACGACAATTGCAAACATAAACCATACCTGACAGGCTGAGACATGATTAGCAGGCTTCACCTAGCAAATAAAATATTCTTTAGATATTAACGATTGCAAGCAAATCAAGAAGGGCCACAATGGACTGAGAATGAGAAAATTTTACCCATTCTGATTGACGGACAAAGCAAAGGAAAACCAATAAAGAACTTCAAAACTCGGGTATTCGGCTCTCATTGTAAGGAAGTCGCATAAGAACGACGGGATCTAATCAGCATCATAAAAGCTTTAGACCATGGAGGTTTATGCCATTTCTACATGTCAATCGAAAGCGGTCTGATGAGATGGATTTAAGAAGGCACAAATCTTTACCTTAGTGAGCCAATGCCACTTCAAAAACAGTCTCCAAAAAGAAGGCAAGATGGTGGCCTGCACATGGAAATTGGTGCAAACATCGGGGACATTTATCCCCCCCCCCCCACCCCGTAAGCTTTTTGCCAGACCCCGCACAGGGTACCGACGCGCACAAAAAGGAATAAATAAACGAATCTTTGAATTCTTTAGAAAAAAAAGAGTCATTCTTTAGAAGCGTGTTATTTCATAGTCCTCAGTTCACTGGTCCAATGTGATTAAGAGATCTCCGCCATCTTGGTCTGGAACACGTCCCAAGGCACGCGATCTATGTTTTGTATACCTTAGCACGGTCATATTTCACTCATTTGATATGTATTTCTATGTTATTTACTGTCCGCTTGAAATTTATAGTATGGTTTCGAGCTAAACAACTGAAAAGAAAAAACTTTCTTCGGGTATTTGAATTATAGACATCCGAATATTATACTTAGGTTTGAGGACAAAGCTGAGGGGAAAATCCGATTTCTTGATGTTTTGTTGAGCAAGACAGAAAGAAAGTGAGAACCTTAAACTGCCGATTTGTTTCTTCACAAACGCACCAAAGGATCCGCCGCATAGTTGACAATTATTGTAAAGGTATTGTTGTAAACTTAGTCTTCTATTCGCTTAAAATTGGCTCTTACTTTTCTACTAAATATCGCCTTCATAAGAGATCTGGTATTGTATATAAGTGTGCGTGTGATGGATGTAATGCCAGCTACAGTGGCGAGACCGCCACACATATCGACTGAATTGAAGAACATTTAGGTAAAGACAAGGCGTCGCATGTACGGAAGCATCTATGAGACCGTGAGTGCAATGACTTGTGTTCTCCAGCGGGGTTTTCTGTGTTAGATTCTGCTGCTACGGATTTCCAGAGGAGATTAAAGGAAGCCATGCACATTCATTGGCTCAAGCCGAACTTAAATGCTCAAGTAACCTAAGTATCTGAAAGTCTCTCTATTTGATTCTTTTATTCGTCCTTTCTTCCCATTTCCCCACCTCTCCTTTATATCTTTGCTCTTTTTTTCTTTGTAGTTGTTGATTTTCACGTCTGTTCGAATGTTGATCAGAACGTACTTGTGCGATATAAGACGCGTTGGATTGTAAATGTTGTTTGCAGTAACGAGTGAGTGAAAAACGTCTTATTTATTATAAATTTAGTGCTCTGCGTTTATTGAAAATGACTAGTGATTGGTCGAAACATGTATAGATTCAAAATCGTGTTTATTCTTCAGAAGATTACTACACATTTTGTTCTACTGCTCCCTTTTGGAATGATGAAATTCACTGAAGTCAAGTCAAAAACGTTTCATTGAATTTACTTTGCGCAGCTATCATTCATTTTGGCATGCGAGATTCCCTTGCGCATCATGAAGAAAACCTTATTATATGAAAATGAATTTGAATTGACTGCACTTGCCGAAGAGAATCCGAAAACGGAGGACTTTGCTTGACTATTGTGCATCTATTTGAGCCTTTTCTGAGGATGTGGAAATCTTTCTATTTATACCAGCCTCCGTGTAAGCCAAGAGAGAGCGAGGCACAGAGAGAGAGAGAGAGAATTTTTATATTTATTATTATCATTATTATTATTATTATTATTATCATTATTATTATTATTATTATTATTATTATCATTTATTTTTTTGAACGAGAAGGATTTCGTTTTTGTCGCAGCCACGAGCAATGTTAGCAATTCACATAATACGGTCCTCGAATCTGATCGATTTTCCAGAATTTTTTCGCTATCACAGTCTTTCCATTATATTCTAGTTTTCCCTCTCTCTCTCTCTCTCTCTCCCTCTCTCTCTCTCTCTATTTATATATATATATATATATATATATATATATATATATATATATATATATATATATCCCTCCCTCTCTTTCTTTCTCTTCCTCCCTGTCTCTGTCAATATTTAAATTCCTGGTAGCCAAGATAAATAAGCCAGGGAACCTATTCTGAGCTTTTTTTCTTTGCACCAATTGCTGACGGCATCAGTCAAACAATGCATCAATTGATTCTCGCCTTACAGTCATCATTTTTAGCAGCGCCAATCATATGAGCCCACGCTAAGGACGATGCGGATGATGTAACCTGCTCCATAAGATGCATTTCTGATAGATGATACATTCATGTTTTGAGATTTTTTTCAGAGCCATGCATTTACTAGCGAAATAAATCTTGTTGTCGTTTGTTGATGATGAGGAGTCAGAAGTTTTCCTGGGTGCGCAATCCATCGATCGTCGGTGACAGCAAGTGAAGAAAGTCGATGGTGGGTGAGCCTCTCAAGGATGGTGGGTGAGCCTCTCAAGGAGCTTAAGAGCTCGATACGTGCTCAGAAAGGGTGTCTCGGACGACTGGTCGAAAACTGATATCGCACTGTCCCCTGTTACCAAGGGACACCCTTCGTGAAAGCGTTCCTGTAGACGACGAAGTCAGTTGTACAGCTTTTTGCTCGGTTTTCTTGTTGCCATGTGCTGCGCGTGCTGCTGCAAGCACATTCCAACACTTAGAAATCGCGCCAGAAATTCGCTTGCGCGGACTGGTAGAATATTATACCCTTGCCTCAAATTTTATCCTAAGAAGATTGTTAAATCGGCATTTGAAATCTAACCAATGGTTAGCTACCTTGGTGCTCAGAAGGCTGTTTGGATGTAAGAAATACTCCCCGAAAATCAATCTCTCTGCAATACCCTGCAAAATTTGTACAATAATGCTCTCTGACTACCTCTAGCAGAAGCTGATGGCAGTTGCTTGAGAATCAGTTATGGCATAATTTGAGTTCCTGTAACTTTCTCACGTATTCATTGATGGATGAGCGGTGATCGTGGAAAAACTTCATGAGGGGACTAAGCTCTTACAATGCGAGTCTTGCATAAAACTGGCGTTCCATCTGTGCGTGACCGCAGAAAAGAAACTTCTCATCCTGGGGCCACATGGCTTCTCATCCTGGGGCCATAGGTCGTTCAAGCACGGATGTGTTTTTACAGAGAAAGGAATAACAGCAGGGATTGTGTTTTTACAGAGCAAGTTTACCCGAATAAGTGCGCACTATACCTCTCCTTAGTTTCGCTTTAACCCTACGGATATGTGGGGCCTGCTATTCGATGTCCGTCATGGGAGGCTAAGGAGGAACTTCATTTGTGATACAACCTGCCATGCAGGTGCCCGCCAGGTGTGCGACCGTGAGGCAAATGTTTCGCCATTTTTTCTTTGTAAGCTTGATCCCTATCTTCTTACTTTTTTATATTACAGATTCCTACGACTAATGATTCATTTATACGTTTTGTTGAATTTACACGAAACGCTCTCAGAGGCTTACCCACAGCACGTACACAACATGCCCACACCTTACGCTGTAAATAGTTTATCGCATTGCACCTTCTAACAAACACGTGGCTCCGAGATGTGTATGAAATTCTTTTTGAAAGACAACGGCACTAGTATATTCGCTAGTGCTGCCGGGCAACCGGATAATCCAAAAAAAGTTCTGATGTTATACACATCTGAAGTGTATAATAGGCTCTATAGTCAAAGTCAAGCTTTGTTCTTAATATCGATGTTGTTGTTGCTTTTTCTGAAAGCGATTATCTTGAAATTAATGTTTATTCTGAACTGCGTGCGCTTTCTTTGTGTATTTTTTTTTTCTTTTTGTAGCTGTTGTTGCTGTTTTTGGTGATATTACCCTAAGGTTGTAAAAATGTGAGCACGCTAGTATTTTGCGAAAGTCTGATAACACAACTACATTTTGTCACAATACGTATCGTCGCATTCACACTAGTCAGTCTCTGACTACTGACACATCACGCCACGTGCAAAACCATCGTGTTGAGCACGTTTGAGTAGCACACGAAGTCAGAAGGAAGTGCGGTTTACATAGCCGAAAACTGTTTTAAGAATGCCCTAATAATGATGACATTAATAGATATTGATATGAACATGATAATTTTAATTTCAGCCGACGAGAGGCTTCCTTGACGCTGATTCCCAGATACCCTACATGAACCGCTTCTACACTGAGTGAAGAGGGAAGTCACCGCGGGGAGACCCTCCGGTGATTTCCGCTGATGGACAGATCCCGCTGATCTCGCTCTCAAAAAATCAGCCAGGGGAGCGTTGCTTCATATAGACCTCAAAGAGTGCTACTCCGTAATAGAGCTCGAAGAGTGTTGCTCCATAATATAGCTAGAAGAGTGTTGCTCCATAATAGAGCTCGAAGAGTGTTGCTCCATAGTAGAGCTTGAAAAGTGTTGCTCCATAGTAGAGCTGGAAGAGTGTTGCTCCATAATAGAGCTCGAAGAGTGTTGCTCCATACTAGAGCGTGAAGAGTTTTGCTCCATAATATAGCTTGAAGAGTGTTGCTTCATAATGGGGCTAAAAGCTGCTCCATAATGGAGCTGGAAGAGTGTTGCTCCATAATAGAGCTCGAAGAGTGTTGCTCCATAGTAGGGCTTGAAGAGTCTAACTTCTGTACGATTGCTTTCAGAAATGAAACAACACGTTTAAGCTTGCAGGACATGTTTCGATCAGCATTGATCCTTTTCAAGTAATACGAATAAGTTACCAACTGGTCGAAGTACAGCTACATTTACAAAAGCTTTCAGAAGAAAAGCACATCGTTTAAGCATGCAGGACATGTTTCGATCAGCATTGATCATTTTAAACTAATACGGACCAATCGATCAATAATTGACACCACAAATGCTCACTTACCAAGTTATAACCAATGCCAGAAGTGGCGACACAGAGTAAACTATCAATAGCCGACCAACTAGGAGAGCCTCCTACCGGCGGTCGGTGAGCAAGCAGGCTATGTGACAAATTTTTTAGGCTACCCTGTTTGGCGAATCTCCTACGAAGACCTAACCAGTACCAGTAACCAGAACCTTACCTAAACAGTACGACTTCGTCGTCCACTGGGTAGGTCTCCACGAAGAGTGTCTGCTGGTAACAGGGGTCAGTGCAATGTCAGTATCAAGATCGTTGGAGCATCGACCAGTCGTCCGAGGCTTCTTTTGAGGGCACGTAATGAGCTTATTAGCTCTTTGATAGGCTCAACCAACATCCGACGACTGGCCTCATTCGTTGTCACCGACGACCGATGGACTGCGCATCCGGGGAAACTCCTGGTTCTTCACCAACCAACCAACCAACCAAGCTATCAATAAAACTATAAATGCATGAGGGAATACAGCTGTACGCCAGCGCGCGCGAGTTGTGACCAGCGAACGAAGAAAGAACTAGAGTAAGACTGAAAGCATAGATCTAGATAGAAACAGTAATCG
This sequence comes from Craspedacusta sowerbii, assembly GCA_003687565.2. Taxonomy (NCBI): domain Eukaryota; kingdom Metazoa; phylum Cnidaria; class Hydrozoa; order Limnomedusae; family Olindiidae; genus Craspedacusta; species Craspedacusta sowerbii. The sequence goes on along the minus strand of QQSS02183627.1, from coordinate 2,958 downwards.
CTAGATGTTTAAGTTGTGCGTGTAGGTTTTATCAATCAGGTGAACAAAGCCCCCTTTTAGTTTATGTGAAAATCTTTCGGAGCTTCATCTAAACAGAAAAACAACGATCAGAACACTTGCGCTTACTGTCGTCTAAATAACTCAGATTTTAAACACGCGGGGAAGAGGGTCCTTTATAGAAAAGTAAAACACAGATTTAAACGACCTAGTCCGAATATATACCTACGCAATACCTACTAACAATGTTACGAACATTTTGGTTGGTTATATTAGGTTCAAGACCTATGCAAGGGAGTTTGTAGCAACGCGCTTTTTCACGTCAATACTTTATCCCTTGTGTTAGCATTAGATTCAAAGTTGTTATGCAGATAGGATTTTACGCATCCCTGATGAGGCTCGCAGGGACTTAACTTTTAGCTAGAATATTAGTCGTTGGTTTTTTTTTTTTTTTTTTTAGATCTGTGTGAAAACCAGACCGAAACTATTGATCTTAAATAAGCGATCAACGCGAGTTTAAAATCGTACGCATCGTTTGTAACTATATACAGCAAGGCATTTTGTTTTCTATCCTTGTTGATGTTTACTGTGCACCGAAAACAAAAGTTTGCATAGAAGATTTCTTGTAGAACAGCATAATTGACTTAATGCTTTGGATAGTTACGTGCTGATTATGGATTATACCTTACAGTGATATGAACCATTGTGTTCATAATAATGCGAATAAGTAACAGCATATCATGGAGAACTTGTAACGTATCCATGTCAAATTGAATCTTGCAAGAGAACATGGCGTCAAATGCCATAACAACTGTGAATCGATCATAGTTTTCTTATGCTTTGCAAAGCCAATGCTCTTCTGCAAGACTCAGTTTGGCTTATTCATTTCACGAATTCTCAACGGTATGTCCTTGGTATCTGACCGCTTTGAAGGATTTGTTTACGACAGGAGCCCACTATCGATGCAGGGGTTGAAGAACTTAGTCTCCTATGGTCTTAATGTTTATTATTGCAAAATCTGTTGGTAATTCTTCTTGAGAATTTGCCTCGAGCTTATTTCCCACTAGCCTGGAATTAAAAAAAAAGGTGCAGGCAGATAAGGTACATGCAATAAAAACAAGTTAATTTTCTCCCCATATGAATTGTAAAATGCTAACCAGTGGATCAGCGGGGCTGTTTTTATGTCTTACTTTGGCGGTGTCAATTTGATTTAAACGAAGTCTTATCAGAAGTAGGCCGGACCAGTTTTGATAGCTTGATGCTCCCAGCTGCACTCTTTTCTTCGGAAGCTGACCCGTGGCTAGCCATTGCATATTTTTAGTCTATCATCTTTGATAGAGTTATTAAGGTTCGATGTTCTGCCACTTAATCTGTTTAGCGCTTTGCGTAGTGATTATAAGATTAGCAGAGTGCGTGCAAAGTCGGTTCACAAAAGTCGAGTTAAGAATCTTTAACAGCGCCTTAGAATACTCCTTGGCAAGCGCTATGAAGTATTACTGAGGAAATTCTCGGCAACTAGAGTGCTAACGGCGTGTTCGAGTTTATTATTAAACCGCGTAGTATATCGCTAAGTAGTGAAGCTGCTATGCTCACCAAGATTATAAGCACCTTGTCTACAGAACTGGTCCCCAAATTAAAACAATGATTAACTATAACCATTACGTTGCTCGTTGCGACAGCAGCCTTTCTCTTTAACAAGACAAGCGTTACTCCACGTTTATCTGCAACCTCTTGGGTTAAGAGGATTCTTAATTAGCAACAACAACAGCAACAACAATTATTAGCCACTACGACATTAATTAGGAGCAGTAACTTTAAATTTATAAGAAGCTGAGCATGATAGAGGGCTGCCTAATGAAGCTAAAATGTAATTTAATTTAGGACAACGAATTTTTTGTACCCCTACCTATATAACCCCAGAAGGTCCAAAGTCATTAGAATTCGACCACCATTCGGATAAGAACATTTACTCATTAGAATCTCGTTAGTGAGCACGAGGCCCGTGAAATATCATTATTAAATTCTGGATATATAATCAAATGGTCATGGTATGTTTCTTTAAATTTTAAGCATGTCTTCCTCAAGACTCAAGACTCAAGATGTATTTTCTGAATAAATGCAAATAAGAGCTGTCCATATCTTATCCATGGTGCATAATTTACATGTCGTAAATACCACAGGGGATGGAATATAATATTTCAAATGTTTGCATTTATGTGAGATGGAATCTTCCTCCTAGCCGAGGCTAATCAGATTGAAGGCGCCACCTCATCGCTTCCGTCACCATGATATTTACTCGAGAAAAAAAAACACACGACAAATTATCGAAAAGCGACGCCAAGGTAAAAAACTAAAAGGCGAATTTCAAGAGCAAGGAGATGATGACAATAGATCATCCAAATTAAAATAAAAATTGTGTGAAATGTGACTTCTCGTTTGAGTATGACAAAAAGAGCCCTAAACGGGCAAGAGGAAGAAAAGCCAACCCTTGGTACGAAGGAGATAAAAGAAAGATCAAGAGTGGAAGCTTTACATCAAGTTACATGTTCAAGCGGTTGTCATTCAAACACTGCCCAGTCAAAAGAAAGAAGAAACAGAACTCAAGCAACCCGTTATGTTCAAATGCACACGTACGACGGTAGTAACAAACGCTCAATAAGCAAGAAAATAAAAATGCTACGAGAGCACATATTCAATAAACATGAGCTTCGTTGATGAGAAAGATTACGAAAAGAAGACGAGCACATCAATCTTATGTTCGAGAGAAGACTTAGACTCAAGCATCCAAAAAGAGCTTTTCTTGGCATTGAATGCGAAAGGTCTCATATTCTACTATTATAGATCTCAATCAAAGAATCATGCTCATAGTCATCATCATCATAAACATCATCGTCATCATCATCATCATCATCATCATCATCATCATCATCATCATCATCATCATCATCATCATCATCATCA
>QQSS02183616.1:0-13980 GCA_003687565.2 Craspedacusta sowerbii | reverse complement strand
TACATACATACATACATACATACATACATACATACATACATACATACATACATACATACATACATACATACATAGTAGACTTTACCACTGTACTAAAAAAAGCCACAGCGAAGAAGCTGCGAGTCTCAGGCTGTTGAAACATCACTTAAAAAGAAAAAGGTCTTAACTCACTCGATTACTATGCCAGCCATACAAGGCATGAAAAACTAAGCAAAATCAAGCAACCTTTTCATGCTTTGCAAGTCTTGGATGGACGAACCTTCGATAGAGAATGCTAGAACCCTAAACGAGTCGGTACATACCAGATATGAGAGCGGAGTGATACAAGAAAATTACATAAAAACATGATTCGGAACAAAGCATAACTTATAATGAACAGAAAGGACGAAAAGCACAAATAACCACGCAGCGAAGATAGGCTCAAAATTTAAATAAGTAGCTCTGGATATATCCAACCTTAAGCTGAGAAAAGATTTTCCGAAAACCCACCGAACAGAACAGCTTTATCACAATGCCACCTCGCTACTGGAAATAATTTAGGGGCAAATTAGCTTCTCATAGACACTTCCCGAGTCTCGTTTTCATGCACTGTTTAAGCATGAAAAGGAGACTCGGAGGAACAAAACCAAGCCGTGGAAGGTACTGCTGTGAGCCAGGATGTGCGAGTGCAGCGTATACTCGAGATGGTAGCTCCAGTGGCATATCTCTATTTGGGTTCCCAAAGATGAAGGAGAAAGCAATCAGTAGACAAGAATCCTAAAATCGTACAGGAGAAGAAAAGGGGACGACCACTTTGCAGTTACAAATAAATGTGAATTTCATTTTAAGGATGACGATTTACGCAAAAGCGTTAACACGGGGAAAAACACTTGTGCCTGGCTCTGTGCATTCTGTATTCGATTTTCGCCCACAGAAGACATTGAAGAGAAATCCTCCGCGAAAGCGAAACTCTGCTGCTAGAAGCGAAACTACGTTAGAAGGGGACCCCAAGTTGCAGGAAGGTAACGAAGTTGACTTAGCGTTGGAGGCCTCGCCAAGACTTTGCGCTAAATGTGATTTGCAAATCTAGCAAAGAGATGGCTAGTCTGCAATATGCAAGAAAAAGTTTTAGGTTTTGCAAACCTTTCGAAGACGGAGACTGAGTTTTAGGCATTTACAGGATTAGAAAAAGCTTGTTTGTTTACACTGAAAGATATTATAGAAAATACATCTGATATCATAAACTAATAGGGGTTCTATTTTTCAAATGCTTAATTTATACTCTGCTATCATAAACCTAAAAGGCAAGGCTATGCTACAAAACAAGTACAAGCTTGCTGCACAAGAAATTCAGAGGTCATATATTCATTATAAAAGTGAGTCATTTTAATCAGCAGTTGATGGAAGTACTTTTTATTAAACTTTCTCTGCGGATGATCATCCCATTGTGAGTATAAATAGCCATGCCACACCACCTTATGCCCGTAAGTCCCTTGGCAAGCTGAAGCTGTGCATAGTATTGGTGAGTCTTCTTTAAATGTGGCACGTCATTCTTGTAAGTACAATAGAAGTCCGGATCATGAAGCATTCCCTCTTGGAAATTCAAACCGTTTGTTGTATGGACACTTAAGTTCTTGCAAACCTAAGATGCCACCATCACTAACCAATCCGTCTGGACTCGCAGCAAACCAACAATAGTTAGACTGAATGACGATACCAGTCTGGCGAGTACTTACTTGACGTTTTAATACAAACTTCAAAATATCTCAGTACTTTTCTCTTGCAACCGGCTCGTATGTACGCCCATGCTCTAAATATTTTTGGTAAACATAGTTTGGAGGTTTTTGCCTTTGCTTTTATGTACTACTTTCGCCAAAGCTTTGTGATTTCGCTTTCTCATGAAAATTTTAAGAGCACTTGTCGATGTTAGTCGAAATTTTCTCAGTGTATGCCAACCAGAACACTCATGCTGTTTGATTGTGCTCTTCTCTAATTCATGTGTTTCGCTGACGTCTTTGACTCCAAGAATTTTCAGAAACTCTGTTAATACTTGTATTGACCACTCAACTGATATTAAGCTAGATTTTAGTTCTTGCGATCGTAGAAATAGAAGCTGTGCAATTATTGGAATCTTCTCAGAGTTTGTTGCATTGTAGGCAAATTCGTAATAACCTTGAAGCTAACTTTAATGGGAGCCAGCTGATAAGGCAAAGGTGACCCAATGCCAAAAGTTCCAAACTTGGTATTTGTATTTTTAGTGATATGTAATTCTCTTTGTGGACAATATACAGTGCTGTGTTGTAATGAAAACATCCTTGTCTTAAAATGCTCTGCTTTCTTTCTCTTAATTTGCAAATTGCTGCGACGCCGAGGTTCATACAGAGTGGAGGTTACATCTCTCGAATAGCATTTCTTGAAAATGTACGTTAGCACGACTGGTTCCTTTGCATTGTGTTACTTAGCCGGAAGGCCCAATTTTCTGCTGACGCTTGTACGTGTTTTTTTTAATGGCAGAACCAGCTGTCGAACAAGGAAGCTTGCAAGTGCGAGCAACAATCCTATTACGTGTTACAGCTTCCACTAAGTCCAGCTGGACATGTGCAGGTACTGTGCGCAACTTCACTTGTTGCTCTCAAGATTTTACCTTCTACTCGTCGCTTCTCTCCCTTCTTCGTACTTGGGTGACGTAAGCACTTCGCATGAAAGACGTGTGAGAAATCGTGGTTATGAGAAGTAAAAACGGTATCCGCGCTGATGTAATGCTCTTCGTGAAATTTCAGGCCACGTTTAAATATTCGTTTTTATAAGCAGGCTCGCTTTTCCCACTACTCCGCATCAAGTTCTGTATTTCACGAACGATGAAGATGGGCAGCGCGTCCAAGGGCTTACCCCACGAAATACTTGAATTTTGCTCACCTGATTGTTCGGATGAACCTTCTCTTATCGATCACTGGGCGTTAATACTTTCCGCACAACAGAAACCATCGGTTAAGCATTCCGCAGTGCACGTCAAAGAGTCAAACACAATTTCCTCAGTCGCGTCCATCGCCATTTTCCGCGCTGTTATGTTTTGCAGGTTGTGGCTCTTGGCGAGACTCGGGAAGTCTCTACTGAGCCCATATTTCCTAAAATTTCTCCATACTTCGAAATCAGGATTTCCTCGCTCTGCAAAAGTCACGCCCAAAGTGCAAAGTAAATAGTACTTTATGCATGAAGCAACACGGATATTGAAAAGCTTTTATAGTTGGCTCCCATTTGGTGTTGTCCAGTCAAGTCATTTATCCGATAAGGACGATGCCTGCCACTTTTCTGCCCGTACCTCGAGCCATTTTAAATTTTGGCGCGTCAAAAGACTTCCATGTCATCGCGAATATTTTATTCGCTTACAATGTACAAATCCACATTCATATCACTCGCAGGCAACCAACCATACATCCCACCATTACCTGAACCAGCCAAGAACTTGAAAATAAATTACAACAAATTAAGCATGTCTTAATGCAAGCGATTCGCCCCATAGATTAGCCAAGATTGGCAGGAACGTTTTCGTTAGAGCGAAAACAACACGAGATTATGATAATCAGCGTGAATCCCAATAATCAACAAAATCCCTTCCAGAGTTGAACCTAAGTGGCACAGTGCAACCCACTATCCTGCAAAATATCGCGCATCTATTGACATCGCCCACTTAGGCCCTAAAAATCCCAAAGTATGCCAAAAGATGTTCATGCAAGAGAATTTGAAGTCAGCTTAACTCAACTTCAAACACAATACAAGGTCGGGAATAAGCTCTTCGCTGTTATTGTCGCGGAATTTACATTTCAAACAAGGCTTACAAGATCAATCTTACTGGACTTTAAAAATCACGGCTTTCGTGCTCTGCTATTTCAATTTTCGTTCTACATGGCATACACACGGCTTGCACTCGTCACTAGCAATGCGACTCAACAAATTCCACTGGATCCAACCGTTCACCGTAATGCAGCTATAAAAAGGTACGCTAAACAAACTGCGCTTCGAAGGAGTTGGAAGCTTTGTTTGTCCCGCAGCTGGAAGAACGTCTTGCAGTAACGCAACTGCCGAGGCTGCTCGGAAACCAGGCTAGTAGCGGGCAACGCAACTTTACACAAATAAGCTACGATGGGCGTGCTGCCAGCTTCTCGAATAAAACTCCCTTATTGACATCGTGCCGAACGGTTTAGCCCAAATGCATGATTGTTGTACAAACTCAAAACTTTCAACAATCCAAAGCACGATTAACGTTTCGGAGATACAAATGCTTTGCAAAGAAAATCAGGTTGTCTTTGCACATACAGAAACAAACACATGCAAACCTTTGTCGCAGGTGAAAGGAGCCAGATGATGAACACTATTTTGATCTCATAGTATAAGGGCAGCCTGTCAGTATAAAATTAAAAGGACATCAGCAACAACCAAATAACGTCAAACTAATAAATAAACCAGAACAGTGATCCGATGCACAATGGCACAATAAACAGCCAGCCAAGAGAAAATGCACAACAACAATCTGCCATCGGGTAGTCCTTATAATACGAATCTAACATGCTCTTGAACACAAACTCGCATGCAAGTAAAGGCCTACATTTTAAAGTAAATTATAAGACTCTGTCCTTGAAACAATCGTGCAAAAGGGGCCAAGCAGAGTCTCTAGTCACATATGCGTTGCAAAGTAAAAGACCCTTTTGAGATCAGATGACTTGATGAAGCTAGAGCGGAAACTAGCTACAATATGTTTGCTCCTTGAATTTTTGCGGCCTTGACCCTTGCTGATTTCACGCCAACCCCCTAGTTTCTATATCGACGCTCAAAGTGTAAAAAAGCGCACAGCCAGGTCTTCTATCCTCAGAATCCTCATATCAGATAAATAGGTAATAGGAGCAGATTAACAGATGAAGACCATGATACTTTGAGCAAAGGATTTTCATGGACATGCTCTAATTACGTTTTGATAAATTTCATACTACCAGACTAATAGTCATCAGGACTGAGCTGGGCTATTAAAGAACTATGGGTCATTTCTAGTCATGTGCAAAGTCAAATTTCAATCATTCACGATTTCATTCAGTTCCAATAAGCTAAAATCAAATCAAAGAACCTAAATATGGCTCAGAACACTGACCATGCTTCTAGCAGAAGCCCTATAAAATATCCTTAACTAAAGATTTGCATCAAGTTCTGAAGAAAGTTTTCTTGCTGCCACATAATTAGAGTTAGAAAACGCTTCATGAAGTACATTTTCTCATCCAACATAAACAAGTATCCGGCATCTTTAAATGGTAAGCCTCAAGGTCCAGATATTGTGATCACAAATAAGGGAAAGGTACCACTTCTTCAAAAACAAAGCAAATTGGTGTTCATCTCTCATGAAGTACATTTTCTCATCCAACATAAACAAGTATCCGGCATCTTTAAATGGTAAGCCTCAAGGTCCAGATATTGTGATCACAAATAAGGGAAAGGTACCACTTCTTCAAAAACAAAGCAAATTGGTGTTCATCTCTGCACTTGATGCATGCAAGATAACATACATAAAGCCTAATGATAAGAAGCACCCCATTTGGCTAGTCAAATCTTTTTACATGCTTACTTTTTTGCTTACATGCTTACTTGTTTGGTCAAATTATTTCTTCTATTTTATCTGATCTGCAAATACATGTTTACATCCTTACTTGTTCAGTCAAACTTTTTTGTTACTACCTAAACAACTGTATACAACAGGGCTAAAAATTTGCTTCACTAGCAGTCAGGACACTGCAACTTCTGCTTACTTGAGCACAGCACAGACATTAAGCAACGTCAAACAAGAACTACACAGCAACAAAGTACTTTTGTCTGTTATGTCTGACAGTCAGGCTAATTCAATAACTTGCCATTAGCGCCGGACGTTTGAAAAACATAATTGTAAACCTTAGCATAGCCTTCTCCAAACATGCTATCTTGTTTGGTAGTAGACTTCTTGCAACTAATCTTAAAGCATATATATCTTCAGACCAGTTTTACCGAATTTAAGTGCCAGTAATATAAAAATCTTACTCCTGGGTCACAGAGGTCCAACAGGTCAGTAAACTCTGCGGATTAAATAAATTCCATAAACATCTTTTAATATGCATGGGAGTACTGTGGGAAGACGATCAAATTACGCAGGTTTTATGAAGCAAGCATCAAAGAAAAGGCTAATCAAATTTATCCTCTAAGCAGTCATTACGTACGATTAAGTAAAAAAAAACGACACCGCTACATACCAGGATATAAATATATCCGCAAATGTTTCAGCTGTTGTAAAAAATGCAAATACAATCCAATACATCATCCACTTTACCTAAAAAAAGGTACTGTTGTTGAAGATTTTACAGGAAACCAACATGGTAAAGAAGACATAATTAAGGCACAATAGGTGATTAAGGTACCCAAAGCTAGAATCAAAAACTTGACCAAATATACTACAACTCACGTAACTGCAATAGTGCCTAGATAAAAGAGACATACATACCATTATTTGAAGTTTTATTAAAGGCATAACTATTGGGAAAAATATTGGTTTGCAGTCCAGACTCAATGCACATTAAATAATTCTTAAAAAAAGAAAACCAAGCAACACAGAAACTGTTCTTCTAAGCATAGGAAGCAACTAACATATTCTCGGACTTCTTTGTTTTTAATAGCCTTGTAAGACCTGTATGCTGGATACAATGTTCCAAACACCAACCTAAATAGAGCAAATTTACATCACAGCATCTTCAGCACATTGATCGGTCATTCCATCAAATAAAAGCTTGACATAAGCTCAAATTTTGGGACATTTCATGGCAGCCAGATTACAAAATGCAGCTATGACCCATCCAAAGTTTGTCTTTGAAAATAGAACTCGTACTTCTGGAAGACTTTTTGCTATAGCCTTAGTCACAATACCAGTTAAACCTTGCAACAAAGGGTCTAACACGTTAGGCTACATGAAATGTATATCTAAATACTTACATGATTATTCTGGACAAATACATTGACACCATTTTCCCTTTCAGTATTGGAGTGGCTCAGATTCTCTGACCAATGATGTTAGAATGCAGAGACTTAGTTTTACAAGCTAAGATCATGTCCCTGGGTTTACGCCCTTTAAGTTCAAATAAAATTATTTCAAATTTTACTAGACAATGCACAATTGCCACCAAAGCCACCAACACAATGAACTACGCAAGCTTACCCAAAGGACACTATCATGGCATGCAAAACCTGCCACACAAAATGAATAGACTGTTCAGTGTCTAGATTTTTCAGTAATTTTTTTATGCTACAGTCCCTGCTTATATTTTTAAAAAAACGTCACAAACTTAGCAGATGATTTCATGGTTATACAGAGTAGTGCTTATGCATAAGTAGAGTAAAACACACCTTAAGGCAAAAACTAAGACACACAACACTTTTCTCAAATAGGCAGAGGGTTTAATATCTATAAATGATTAATGTCAAATAAACTGTCTTCCCTTTCTTTCGGTCCTTTGCAATTTAATTGCTTAAACAAGTATTAGTATTACAGCACATGAACAAGTATTCTATTGAGCCCACGAGCGCTTTTTTCCCATAACCCCTTCAATACTTTCTAGGATATGCATTACTCACATCCATACACTACATTACCACATTTCTAAGTATCGAACGAAAGCATGCATATCCATAAATGATGACACTTGCCAAATTTTGAACACTAATGTATAACTACCATTGTATATTCCAACACTCAACAGGTCACTGCTGCAAAGCAGTGGAAGTATTCCATAAGTTTCCAGTAATCAAAAAAAGCTTTATATTATATAGTTAATAACCCACTGACAGCGTTACTTTGGTCTCACTAATATACGAACTGCAATTTAACAACATCATCAACATTTTTTCTCAAATAGACAACAGCCAAATGTAAACAAAATAAATTCCACACGAGAAGGGTAAAATTTCTTAGGAAGGCATATATCTGCCATTTCAGCGATGCATTGCGACTGCATGTTTTCTCGCGGTAATTAGGCTTACAAGATGACTGCTCTGTTCTTCTGTTGTTGCTTGTGGGGATGGAGGTAAGGTTTGCTCGCATACTATCGTAGGTGGGCACCCAGTCCGTTAATTCCTTTAAGTCCATTAAATCCATTAATTTCCTTTTTCCTTACAAATGACGATCCGTTAGCTCTCTTCAGCTTTTGCGGACTTGATGATGAACGGATTAAACTTGCAAGAATTAAACGAATTCTATTGCATGAAGTTTTCTAGTGAATTCGGAGCTATCACTGGTAGTGTTCTCCAATATCTAGCAACCATTCTCTGACCGCTCCCACACCACCCAAGCTGGCAGGTCGTCGTCTCAGTGAGCAAACTCAACAGGAATTGCGCTGGGCTTAGTCCTAATTGTGTGTTACTAACTAGTGTTCCCTCCAGCAGATACCAACCCTTTTCGTAATACGGGGCTGGGCCATATCCATTTTTGGGCTCGTGATTGGGATTGACGGGTAGTTTCATGGAGAACCATTTCTTCCTGAATGTATAATGCAATCTGACAAAATTAGTACGACATGGAGTGCGAATAAAATACCTCGATATTTTAACCAGGCGTGGCGTCATGATGTGAGGTCCAGACGCTTTTGACTACTTGTGACACCTATCATGGCTTTGATACCTCTGCATATGCAGTGTCCGAAGAGAACATACTATTGCTGAGTTGCTGACCCTGGACTTCAGATAGTACTCTAATTCATGTCTTGGCATCTTTGCGTCTAGATTCTTCGCAATAGATAAGAGAATTAATGGTTAAAGATCGTGGACATGTCAAAAGGCTTTGTCAAAGACGATCAGTTTGCTAGTATGCTTATATGCGACTGATAATGAATTTTTTTTTTTGCAGATAGCTTGATGACCGATTTAATGCCAGCTCTTACGGTATTTATAGTGCGGCCACTAAAATTTCGCGTACGAATATCGGAATATTTGATAGAAACGGCCGTTAAGGACATATTTTTCTGTGTAATATAAAAAAAATAAATAAAGGCTACTAGTTATGCCAGTTGTCTCTGTTGAATGAGTTTCCGAGATTGCAAGGACTGCGAAGTTATATATTGTTCGTGACAGAGTGTTGAAAATTCATCATGATGTTTAGCCAACGACGCCATAATTGAATGGGAAAACCCAAGGGAGGTTTCTTCTTCGATTTGCATTTCCTTACAGTCATCTATGTCGTAATAGTTTGAATTGTTACGTGTAATGTTAATTGAACAAATTTCTGTTACTTGGAAGGATGCAGACATTAGTGTTTTAGCAAGAGAGGAAACCTCCAAGCATATCCCGTAAAATATTATATACATTAGATATAATGCATATACTTTGTCACTACATTTGAGATGGAAATCTTTTCCGCACTTAGTGCACGTAATAACTTGAAGAGCTTCGGAATAAAGTCCTCCCTGGGTGATTTTCTGATTGGCCTTTGATTTTACTTTTTCTTACTTTCAAAAAATAGGTCTCTAAAAAGAGTCACCCTAGGATGTTTAATTTAGCCCAAATTGGACCTCCTTGAATTCAGCAATGCAATTCAAAGACAGCGCCGCTGCCTTTCACTCGTGTGTTTGCCTTAGCCGCAAATCTTAACGAGTTTTCTGTCGAATGATTAATGGAAGGCCCATTCAGGAAGATCAGATCAATACATTACAAAATTCTATTTTTCTTTCTCCATTCAACCTCACTTATTTTTGCATTGATTTTGATAATTGTCAAGTTCTGCTTTACCAAAGTGAGTTACAGTTTAACTTGATAAGCTGCAGTTTCAGACCTGCAATGGGAATGCTTCAGTAGCACTAGACAATCTCATTGACAAGTATAGGATGAAGCATGTACTCCTGTAGATGGTGCTGCATTGTAATTATCATGAAGCTCTCTAAGTGGGCCAAACTGACAACTCAAAACCCGATATAATGAACAAAAGCACCTGACGGCAAAAAAACCAGTATTCGACGAAATATTTTCATAATTAATGGTCCAGCCAAGAACGGATTATTGACTCAGTATCAGTTGACCGAGCATGCTGCCTTGGTACCAACTTGAATCGCAGGCTACTTTCAGGCCGTCAGACTAACGGAAACTCGTCAGCCAAGTTTGAACCCCCATGTGTTTCACCTGTTGAAACAGCTTTCTAGAAATATGGTTTCTTTTTACCATCGCATCTTTCTATCACCAAAAGGCTTGCCTCAAATTTGTCCAAGGCTTTTCAAATATATACATGCAAAAAATAATGGAATCCACGAGAGGATACATATTACCTTGAAACATTCCGATCTTGTAACAGCTGAAAAGGTTTTATTTCTGATGTAAACTAGTTATCATTTTGCTGGCCAAGATTGCTTGATAGTCATAATCAAGTGCATAGAAAGCAATTACCAGTCCCATCCGTTTACAGTTAGCCGGCACACATAAAAGAAAACGCAAAGAAAAGCACAGAAACTCACCCTAAAAAATTTATAATAGCTAATATTTATCCCAGTACAAGCTACATTGACAAAAGTCCAAAAATGCAAATCAACCATGCATATGGGCCACTGAGCGATCCCAAAGCAATCTATGAGATGCTCTTCGGTCAATTAAAAATAAAGCAATTTATTCGCAGTTGTAGATCTGTCTTAACAGCAGCAAGGCCGTGTCTTCTGAAGTCCTGCAACAGAAGCAAGGTAATTACTACACACGCACACACGCATACACACAAACACACACACACACGCACACACTCACACACACCCAGACACACACACACAAACACAAACACAAACACACATTAGCACAAGTCTAAGAGCAAGAACTTAATTACACCGGGAAAGCAACACATGATATTAGCAAAGTAAGAACAGTTTAAATAACTTACCAGTAACAACTATGGCTGCTCAACGCAAACAGATACTCGTTCAAGATCTCAAATGGTTTCTCCTGAAGAACGTAATCAACGCGCTTGCCACCGTTAAGTCTCCCGAAGTTCAGCAAGGGATCCAACACCTCCTCGGGATCTGCAATATATGCGGATACTTATTACAACGAAAGCAGGCACGTAATCAGAAGAGGGGCAATATTTGAGGAAAGCCAAGAGCAGCTACGCATGCATATGTTGTTATCCTTGCAAAAAAGGTTTGCCACACATTGTAGTGCACCATTTTACGCACAACTATAATAAAATAAAAAATCTTCATTTTTGCGAAAAACAGAATCACCCAGCGCCCACAAGCGCCTGAGCCTTAATAATGTTTGGAAACAAAGTGCGAGCAACTAAGTCATACATCCAAATACAAAGCGCGTCTAAGCAACCACTTAAAATGACATTCAGCGGTCATTCGAACCTCCAACTGAGCTGGCAGTGTCCGAAACATCCGAAACATCTTTGATTCCTGGATCGAGACCACCTGCTTCTGCTTGCGAGCGATGAGCACGAGCGAAGTCGTTAATCGAAGTCCACGTACGATTGACGGCTTCGATGATTCCCTGCTTCAGGTTGGCACCAACTCGGCTCAGATTTTCCTTCAACTCTGCGGGTTGTAGCAAATGTCGTTATAGACGTAATTTGTAAGCACATTTACTCTTACGATTGACCCAGTTTAGCACGCTATGACTATGGATGTAGCCACTTACGGTTAGTTACGTATGTATGTATCCTATCAGAGACTGACCCTTTAGCGAATGAGTGCAGCAGCGAAAGATCAATCTGACATCTACTATGCGCGGTTGCTAACTTATGAAATGGTGACGATCTAATTTCAAGTTTTAAAACGTTTTGTTGAACAATTTTGAGGAAAAGTTAATCCGAGCGCCTGCCATGATTTCAGTAAAGCATGTCCAGTCATTGGGATTCGCAGCTATGGTTTCGGTCTAATACTTTAACTTGACTGTGTAATATGTTGGACTGCCCAGAAATGCAGTGATTGCATCTCACCTTTATGAAAATTATAAGTGGATTGCTTTGAGTGCTTTCACTATCAAACTAGGGCATGCAAACAACTTCCTAGCAAGACGAATGGCACGAAATAATGTGGGCCAAGCAAACACTGACATCGCCAGCGTTAGGCGAAAGCTAGAGAAAAAGGTTTCCAAAGACTTTCCGTAACCATCTAAGATGGAAGCAGTATTACCTAAATGGAACCTTTTTCTTCCCTTGTGGTGAGGAATAAGTACGGGGGGTATCGTCAGCTGCACATCGATCAGTGGCTCCAAGCGATACACCTGAAGCACGCGCAACGAAATTGACACAAACTGCCACATTGCTATGCATCAAGGTACAAACAGGACAAATATCAAGGCACTCATAGGACAAATACACATCAACGCAATGAGTCGAACGCCTCGGACATATGGAGCCTGAAAAAAAAAATAGAAGGAAAGCAAAACAACAGGCGCTTCAACATATGCTAAGTGCTATGGCAAATTAGAGAAAACAAAATACGCTTACCACTGGGTCGAACTGCGAGACAGCAGCGCATCCAAGAAAGAAATCAAAAAACAATATGATAAGAACAATCTGTCACGCAGAATGATCTCAACAAACATCGTACGCATAACAGAAAGATGAAAAATTCACCGAACATTGCAACAGATGTATGACACGAAGAAAATCTCAGGGAACATCGAACGTCAGTAACAGAAGCATGCAGAGACGACAATGTCAGCTACCATTGAACGCAAAGCAGAGGCATATCAAGACGTAGGCGACAAAGAGCGGCAGTAGACCACGCTGAAAAACTACAGTTCGAACCTACCGGATGAAATATGTTCATGAAACTTGGGCACTTCGGCAGATAGAAATCAGGTCCGATTGACGAAACACCCCTAACAACATGAACAATTCCAAATCGAAATAGACGACATGGCCACTACACGAGCAGCGCGATCGCATCTGCAAGAAAGCTATAAATCTATGCATACGTAACAGTTGCAGATTGCCTGTTTCGTTCCGTTACGTGTCTGGTACCTTCGAAACGGTGAAACGTTTACCATGCCATGACTTATTGCGACGATAAACAAAACGAAATGCGTCTGTTGCAACTGATTTTACACAGACGAAACAAACGTCGCTACTTAAATATATACGACTATACGATTATACGACTATACGAGTACACGACTATACGATTCACAACTACAAATTGCTGCAGTCGAAGGGTAACAAGACATCAGAAAAGCAAGCAGTTAAAAGAGCAATGCTTACCTGCAAGTCAAGAACAACCCAAGCGGAGATCCGATGCAAAACAGGCAACTAGTCTCGAAATGGAGCTCCTTATACTTGACTGACGGCTGACCAGTGCCGGACAAACTTTGCTTGTATGAATACTGACAGTCTCTGTCACCGCTGTCGGAGACCATACTAAGCTTGACTGGCGTCTGGGTTCCTCTCGTAACGGCTCGTTTCAATACCGAGGCTGAGATATTACCTTGTTTATTCTCCACTGTATCTGCCACAGCAGACGAGGAAGTCTAAAAAGATAAATTAAACAAATGAACACTGTACCGAGCAGTAGCAAGACTTCACGTCCGAAATTAACCTGCGTGCATCGAAACTCCAGACAAGACTACCGCTAACACACAAAGCTTCACGAAACATCAAATACATAATAAGCTAATTGAGGGGAAAATTGTACCGGCTGCTTTTGCATATCTTTAACAAACGTCAACAGCTTTTTTCTGGGCCCAAGTTGAACACCTAGGTCACGCAGATCGTTTTCCGAACACATTGTCTAAATAAAGCACATACGAAAAGAGAATTTAAATCTATGTTTGCTATGAAACCATCAATAAGTATTACATTGTACAAACACCATGGAATAAAAACCAACATAAAATAAAAACCGAAGATTATAACTCAAGCTATCGATTACGTATGTAAATACATGCGACAGGACAGATATATACATACATACATACATACATACATACATACATACATACATACATACATACATACATACATACATACATACA
>QQSS02183594.1:0-13981 GCA_003687565.2 Craspedacusta sowerbii | reverse complement strand
TTACTTACTTACTTACTTACTTACTTACTTACTTACTTACTTACTTACTTACTTACTTACTTACTTACTTACTTACTGACGTACTTACTTACTTACTTACTTACTTACTTACTTACTTACTTACTTACTAACTTACATTGAAAGACAAAGTGGTTGTCTAGAAGAGTACACTTCATGCAGGAGCTGAATTTAAATCGTTTTTACTTCAAAGTAAATTGAACTGTGTACATGTCGTCGATCAATAAACATCATCATTATGTTTAAGTGGTTTAGGCACATCAGGATTTTTCTAAGTACACTCTCCGGATTTTTGGGCTCTCCTGCCTGGCATATCGTAAAACTACCATTTGCTCCTCAATCTGCGATTGATCATGCGACCTGCCGCGATGGTCAACATGATATGCCAATAACCAATAAATTTGGCTATTTCGTAGAAAATTTCAATTGCTTGAGAATTGCTCGAGATTGTTAAGGAAAGGGTTAGGGTTAGGGTAAGAGCAAGGATTAGTATTATGGTTTTAGTTTGGGTTTGAGGTTACACTCAGACAACAAATAAATTAGTAAATAAATAAATAAATCAATAACATGCGAGCCAAACCTTCTCCATCAATAAGGACTGTAAACCGGTCGCCATCTTGTAAGCATAACTGACTCGAAATCACGTGATATTAGGCCAATCGCAATGAACCGCGTATTGAGGAGCAAACGATAGATTTATACCATCTTTGGGTCAATGCTGATATGCGTGTAAACCCAAAGCAATCATTTCTGGCAATATCAAGGCGTGAAATTATTTGCAATAGCTATCTTGACATTTCAGATCCCACACATCCTGCTGTCAAAAAATCTTCATTAAATGGAGTCACACTCAACAAATTCTGATTGATAATTCCACCTTTCACTGCATCTGCCATTGGCAATGCAAGCTCACCTCTTAGAAGAAATACTATCGTATGAGACCTTCGAGATTTGTTTTTAACTTAGGCAACCCGCGAATTTCAAAGCATGACTATGCCGGACTTCTTCACCATCATTGCGTGCAAGCTAGTGATCCAGGATGGACTCCAAGACCAGCACTTGGCCATATACTATTGCTCCGAAGGTGAGTTTTTTAAAGACAATCTTGTACAATGAAGTGAAATGAAATGAAGTGTTACTAATTTAAGTGAAGCGTTACTAACTTATAAGCGCAGTAAATGTTTAGAAGTGCAAAGCATCAATGTCATTGCTGATGTAAAAGAGCAGTAAAATGAGCTAAATGTTGTAAAAAAAAATCGAAAGAAAACCATTTTTTAAAATGAAATCAAATTTGAAAATGCAGCCGGTCCATGTTTCCCTCCTAAAACAGCTCTGAAGATGTTTACCTTATAATCGTTCATTTCAGTCGGAAGAAGCTGGCTTCAATCTTGTGAGTTAGTCGCAGTAAAGTTTTTCTTGCAAGCCCGGTGCGCCTTGTTATAAATCTGCTCCAATCAAGCAGCCATCAAACGCATCAAAGAGTTACAGCAGTCCAACTGAAACTGTGCGATGAAACAGTTATGGACTGCAAGCAGTGAAGTCGTAGCAATATGGTACATTATCAATGCTCTGCAAGGGATTCTTGAGATCATCTATCATCGAGATCTATCATCGAGACCGTGCGCTTTATTCTTTCATCTCTATGTGAAAAGGAAGATTCTGGAAAGGCTGAAAGTCAGGAGTTCAACCATAGCTCACGCAACTCCAAGTTGACTCCAGAAACTTGTAACTTTCTGGGCACGGGTCTCCCCACAAGTTGACCACCGCGGGAAGTGAGCAGGTCTTTTGACCGTCGCATCTTGATTTCATCTTCGGCAGTGATGTGGGTGACAGACAATTGGTGACATAAAATTTCTTTTGCAAACATCGCTGAGCGTCCGTGCGACCAAAGTTGGCCGTTATAACCTTAATAACGCCAACGTTGCACCACAAGAGAATGTCGCCGAGATTTTGGCAGCTGTAAGCAGTGTAGACTGTAGTTTTGGACAAATCCGAAACGGATGCTGTGGTAAGATATAATGCATGTGATTTCAAACACTTAGAACTTATAGGGGTTTTGCAGAATTTTGCAAGTCCTATGACGTTTTCTAGTGCAATAAAAGCCTTAACCTGAAATAGCGTGAAACAAAGCCTAAGTGACACTAAGTGATCAAAACTATGACACCAAGATTCAAATAGAACTAATAGAGACTTGGCAGTTGCATGAGATTTTGAAAGCAACTTCAACAATCTAACCATTTCGACAGGATGCCTTCGAGAAGTGAGATCCCTCTTCGACCTGTGTCCAGCTAAAATGGCAAGTGACAGCGTCGTAGAAAAATGACCACTTCCTTCCTGTATGGGGCAGGTAGGCTAGCCCTTCGCACTTGTGGTTAACGAAACCGCTAAACTCAGGTTTACAGTCGTCCCACATTCCACGTACTTCTCCATAGCTGAATGAAATGTTGAAAACCGGACCGGAAGGGTTTGTGTAGACGCCGGCAACGTACTCACAAATTGTTCCAACTTCTGAAAGAAAAAAAAACGCAGACTGTATTATAGGAATGTCAGCTGACATAACATTGGAGATAAACTTTCACGTACAAATTCAGCTTCTCTGAGTGCTCGCAACATCGCAGAAGAGAACACTTGTTACACTAGGATTGCCGGTCAACTAGGAGAGCCTCCGCGCGGCGGTGGGTAGGCAAGCAGGGTATGCGACCAATTTATTGTGGCTACCCTGTTTGGTGAATCTCCTAAGAAGAGCTAATCAGCAAAGTACGACTTCGCCGTCCGCCGGGAAGGTCTTCAAGAAGAGTGTCTTCTGGTAACACATTGCAATGTCAGTTTCAAGATTGCTGGAGCATCGACCAGTTGTCCGAGCCTCCCTTTGAGGGCAAGTATCGAGATCTTTAGCTCCTTGGGAGGCTCAACCATCAATCCGACGACGGACTGCTCATCCGGGGAAACTCCTGGCTCGTCACCAACAACAACACTAGCATTAACCAAATTTAGTATTCTTGTATTTATATTCAGTACCCTTGTATTTACAATACTTGTGATCCCATCGCTTCTAACGCTATCATTTTCTTTACAGGATCTGATACTGGCAGTAGACTGATAATCTAAGCGATGAAAGTTGGGCTGAAATCGCTTGCAATCGCTTACCTTGCTATTGGGGATATATTGTTAAAGCTTGTCGATAGCAACAGCATGTGACTTAACATTTGGGACTCATCAATCTAGCGACTTTAATTGGTTTGTTTTTGATTGTCTTGTTATTAAATATCTTTAGCATCCCATACATCAAATCTGAGTTGTAACATTACATAACGGTATGTTTGGCAAAGATGGTTTGCTATCCACCAGTGGACAACACTGATGAGGCAAAACATTAAACCCTTTCTGGTTGTTAGGTGGCGCGTTCGATTGCCATTTTGGCTTCGCACAACAAGGGATTGAAGCCTCAATTCTGCATGATCGAGGACTAAAAGAGTTGACACTTTCCGGTAATATTCAAAATATAAGCGGACTTCGTTCTAAAATTAAAAACACAGAAACTGGCTCGGAGGGTGGAAATACTCTTATACTACATGCAAAACAACCGTCCACCAAGATGCCCTCCAATGTGGCCTTTAGTCTCTTAAACCCCACACTTCACTTAATGTTCGATTCAATAAGCAACATACCGATGGTAGGGAAGTTGCATGACCATAAATAATATTAATATTCACGGAAAATATGAATTGGTATGTCCATGTATACTTGCTTATATATACATATATATAAGAAGCATATATATCTGGTAAGAGCAAAATAAACAAGTAACTAAATAGTATAAATATACATGATAAAAATAATTATACAACGACCGTGCGACCAAAGTTGGCCGTTATAACCTTAATAACGCCAACGTTGCACCACAAGAGAATGTCGCCGAGATTTTGGCAGCTGTAAGCAGTGTAGACTGTAGTTTTGGACAAATCCGAAACGGATGCTGTGGTAAGATATAATGCATGTGATTTCAAACACTTAGAACTTATAGGGGTTTTGCAGAATTTTGCAAGTCCTATGACGTTTTCTAGTGCAATAAAAGCCTTAACCTGAAATAGCGTGAAACAAAGCCTAAGTGACACTAAGTGATCAAAACTATGACACCAAGATTCAAATAGAACTAATAGAGACTTGGCAGTTGCATGAGATTTTGAAAGCAACTTCAACAATCTAACCATTTCGACAGGATGCCTTCGAGAAGTGAGATCCCTCTTCGACCTGTGTCCAGCTAAAATGGCAAGTGACAGCGTCGTAGAAAAATGACCACTTCCTTCCTGTATGGGGCAGGTAGGCTAGCCCTTCGCACTTGTGGTTAACGAAACCGCTAAACTCAGGTTTACAGTCGTCCCACATTCCACGTACTTCTCCATAGCTGAATGAAATGTTGAAAACCGGACCGGAAGGGTTTGTGTAGACGCCGGCAACGTACTCACAAATTGTTCCAACTTCTGAAAGAAAAAAAAACGCAGACTGTATTATAGGAATGTCAGCTGACATAACATTGGAGATAAACTTTCACGTACAAATTCAGCTTCTCTGAGTGCTCGCAACATCGCAGAAGAGAACACTTGTTACACTAGGATTGCCGGTCAACTAGGAGAGCCTCCGCGCGGCGGTGGGTAGGCAAGCAGGGTATGCGACCAATTTATTGTGGCTACCCTGTTTGGTGAATCTCCTAAGAAGAGCTAATCAGCAAAGTACGACTTCGCCGTCCGCCGGGAAGGTCTTCAAGAAGAGTGTCTTCTGGTAACACATTGCAATGTCAGTTTCAAGATTGCTGGAGCATCGACCAGTTGTCCGAGCCTCCCTTTGAGGGCAAGTATCGAGATCTTTAGCTCCTTGGGAGGCTCAACCATCAATCCGACGACGGACTGCTCATCCGGGGAAACTCCTGGCTCGTCACCAACAACAACACTAGCATTAACCAAATTTAGTATTCTTGTATTTATATTCAGTACCCTTGTATTTACAATACTTGTGATCCCATCGCTTCTAACGCTATCATTTTCTTTACAGGATCTGATACTGGCAGTAGACTGATAATCTAAGCGATGAAAGTTGGGCTGAAATCGCTTGCAATCGCTTACCTTGCTATTGGGGATATATTGTTAAAGCTTGTCGATAGCAACAGCATGTGACTTAACATTTGGGACTCATCAATCTAGCGACTTTAATTGGTTTGTTTTTGATTGTCTTGTTATTAAATATCTTTAGCATCCCATACATCAAATCTGAGTTGTAACATTACATAACGGTATGTTTGGCAAAGATGGTTTGCTATCCACCAGTGGACAACACTGATGAGGCAAAACATTAAACCCTTTCTGGTTGTTAGGTGGCGCGTTCGATTGCCATTTTGGCTTCGCACAACAAGGGATTGAAGCCTCAATTCTGCATGATCGAGGACTAAAAGAGTTGACACTTTCCGGTAATATTCAAAATATAAGCGGACTTCGTTCTAAAATTAAAAACACAGAAACTGGCTCGGAGGGTGGAAATACTCTTATACTACATGCAAAACAACCGTCCACCAAGATGCCCTCCAATGTGGCCTTTAGTCTCTTAAACCCCACACTTCACTTAATGTTCGATTCAATAAGCAACATACCGATGGTAGGGAAGTTGCATGACCATAAATAATATTAATATTCACGGAAAATATGAATTGGTATGTCCATGTATACTTGCTTATATATACATATATATAAGAAGCATATATATCTGGTAAGAGCAAAATAAACAAGTAACTAAATAGTATAAATATACATGATAAAAATAATTATACAAATAACATTTCTTAATACAAATACAAATCAATTAAATCACAAGTATCCTCACCAGGTCCGCATGTCTTTTTTTTGACATTGGTATCTTCAACAATTTTCCAGTACAAGAACAGCCTGCAGGATATTTGATCATACTCAAAAATGTACTTCCCTTGATCTGGAAAGGTGACCACTCCTTGGCACAGTCCTGTGAAGTATCCTGTCGCATCTGAACGACCGTTGGACCACTTCCCACGGAATCCAGTCTTGTCTAATTTAATATCTAGTTCAATAGCGCCAAGCAGGTATGTCCCTTCCATCTGTATGCACAATCTTTTGTCAGATTCTAAAAGAGCCAGTCATCCATATAGCCCAACTAACAAAAAATTACCTTGGCGTGAATTTGAAGTCTTTCACTCTCAAATACATTTTTATAGTTTTTTACGTGCTTCAAATAACCATAAGCATGGTGCATATTGTTTCAATTCTTTTAATACAAGATGAACATGTCCTTTTACGTAAAATTAAACTTGTCGTTTTTACTGCTCCGTCATTGTACGCACTATTTACATTTTGCTGCAATTAAAGTTATAGTAACTTAATCATTAGGACACGTTTTGCAAGTAAACGCAGATTGCTTAACAGTGAATTGCGAACCATGTTCGGTGTGTTATGTTTGGTTATTGCCAGTTTTTGTTATTTTATCAGATAACTAATTGAAAATCAAGCTGAATTGACCAACTGCGGGAAATATTTTGCTCGAGTGCGGAAGGTATCACAAGAACTTTTCAGTCTACTTGTATCAAAAGTATACACTTAAGCTTAAGGAGGTACCATGACTGTACAGACTCCAAAGTTGTTCTCGAGATAAGACCATTTGGTATAAAGCGACATTGTCCAGATACTTGTCAACCATGTCTGAACTAAAGGTCATTGCACTTTCAAGGGTTTCCCCAAAGCCTAATTCATCAGTTCCTCTGCAGCATAGTTCACCGTTAACGTATATGTAGATAACGGGTACGTAAACATCATATGATACAGCAATTTGCGTCCAGGTTTGAGGTACTAAGCGGGGAAGAGAACTTGTCATGCAGGACAAGTTGCGTAAGTTTAGGATCATCGTTGCTGACAGACTGTTGCTTGGATGAAGCCGCAAGTAGAGGCCGCGTCCTGAAAAAGTAATAGTAATCAAGTCACTCGATCAGTCAGATATAAATTCGGTGTCATTTAGCTGGAGATATTCTTCTAAGTACGATGCTTTGTAAAGAAACGAAAGCAAAGCATACTGACCTATGCGTGAAAATATGCTGTGAGGAGTTCCACGGTTGTTTTTGTAAGGGTTATACTTGGTCCAGAACGAAAATGTCAAGCCAGCTGGGCAGATTACATTGTAGGTTTCAAAAGGAAATCTACGGTTTAAAGAAAGCACCTTTGAACGAATGTATAAGTACAAGAACAACAAAAAAATGAAATTATTGGCTAACAGATTAAACAAAAATGCATCTATGCTAAAGACTCCTACATGCAACATATTGCAATCTTTTAAACTTAGTCAGCATTTCTCACACGCAAAGCCCATAATGGTTTTTTCCTACGGCGCATACTACACGAGTTAGAGACACTACAATTGGCTAAGACTTTGCTATGAACCCTAAAAAATCCTTTTATCATCACCAGTCTCATGACGTCATACATAAGAAATGTCATGACGCAATATGTAATGTAACTAATGAAGAGTGATGATTTCTGGGGCGATGGCGGAAACACCGATTTCATGCTCAGCCTAGCAGCTAATTACGAAGTGTCAAGTTCCCGTAATGCCAATTAAGCTTTTACAATGTATGACAACTGACTATCAAAAGAAAAATACTTTAAACATCTCAAATAATCTACTGCGCTATTGATGACTTAACCTTCCCTATAGACGAATTAACCTACTATTTAGACGCATTAACCTAATTATGAGAAATTAAGGGATGAAATTCGAGAGACTTGAAGAGCTGCTTGACAAAGCGCTTTTGTCTATCCTCAACTGTGCTTCTGCGGTTCCATATTTTCTCTCTAGCGTATAGTTCCTTGTTACATGAATGCAAGTAAGCCTGTCACTAAATGCGTGGTACAACTTCAAATTCACAGATTGGAAACTATACAAGTTTCGTTTCCTCCATGTTAGGTTAGCCTAGGGTAGCTTTAAAGACGAGCAAACGAGATGATCGCGTTTCTTGATGATATATGGAAGTCGCCATCGCACGGCAGCAAATCGGCATGCATCATGCATCAATCGGCATAGGTCATTGGTACACTATGTTACAGCTGCGCTAAAGAGATCGGCATAATTTGAGCGTTTAAGTAGCTCCGCAGAGCAGAAGTTAGTCCTCAGTACAGGCACAAAAGTCAACGTTTATTCGTGAAGAACAAAATCTATTCAATCTATGTCGTGGTGTACATTACTTAGATGTTTTGCACTATAGACTATTCGCGAATAATCTTGGAATGATAACTCTATTCAGGTATGCACTTCCTTTTTTAATGGAAAACTCAATCCTCACAACTGAACGAATTGCGACCCACACAATCGTTAAGTTTATGCGGAGGTTTCCAGGGCTGCCAGTGTCATTATATATGCTTCTATATCTATATAAGGACATATATATGTATATATATATGTATATATATGTATATATATGTATATGTATACATATATATATATGTATATATATATATGTATATATATATATATATATATATATATATATCTTTGGAGCTCATCTCTGACCTTTTGACAGTGAAAAATGTTACATACTCTAAACAATTGGGTACTTTTAAGCTTGTCTGTTGAATGCAGTCACTGGTTCCTGCGGGACAGTAGTAGACTGTCGACAGGCGATCTGGAACGACTGAAAACGTTCCTGTGCCATGGGCGTATTTCAAACTTGATTCCCATCCTCTGTTTTCTATATTTTTGTTGAAGTCTAAATATATTCTAGCCATACGCTCATAATCTAAACAGAAATGAGAAAAAGCCCAAACTATGAGGCCATAAAAATGGAAGGGTAGAGTTTAATTTTCACGCGTGTTTGGTCACCTCTGAGGCTAGCATTTAAGTGTGAACAGCCGAAAATGGCGGATTTCCATATTCAAAAATTATTCCCCTGGCAGAAAAGAACAATGGAGCAGGATAATTAGTCCGCGGAAAGTTTCTCATGACTACTTGCCATGCTTGGAAAATTTTCCGCGGATGGTAATTGCTGAAGTAGATTAACACAAGTGCCAGCATCTTCGAGAACTTTTTGTTTAAAGGAGCAGCCTCAGAACGCGTTACTAACACTAGAAAATTTGAGCAAGCGCCGCTTCATGGTATTCGATGAAACGTATAGCCTTGACATGATGTCTTTTATTCAGTACCTAGGCCTAGTCCAGCTCTTTAAGGGATGCTTTTTTTAGTCAATGGCTACAGCTCTGTATGCCACTTTTAAATATGCCGCGTGTATGAAACCTCTACCTGGGTACTCACGTCCTCAAATGTTTTAGGAATGCCAGTTAAAATGTTGCAAACGTGATAGAGGTTGAAAAAAAGTTCTTCAAAACATTAATCAATGGAGTAATTAATTGGACGACATTTTGTTGTTTATCTGAGGGGGCTTTCAGTCTTTTTTTGCGAGAGTGACAGCAAGTGCGTGACAACGGCAATTAAAGATTCCCGTACACACGTCCTGTTGATTTTCGTGTCAGAAAAAAAAAATCAGGTACAAGCCGTTAACAATTTAGCGTCCGAAACCGCGGTCGTCCTAGGTTCTGGGCTTCGGATGTGCGATGCTTGCTGGCTGGCTATAGCCACCCTACAGGCACAAATTCCAAATATCTACTCGATCTGAAACGCTGATTACCCATTTTGAAAGTTAGCCCCCAGAAATCGTCTCAAAGTTGGATTCAGTTCAACATCTGACCGGACACAGTGGTACGGACAAGATTCCTTCCTGATAAGGCAATAAGTGGCAATCGATCACTGTCACCTGTTGTTCCGTTCTGTCCACGGAAACATGTATTTTTCTGGATATGGAAATCTGCCTTAAAAAGTCTAAAGCTAATTTTTTGTTTCAGTAAATTACAGCAAACGACCCAATTAGAATCCAGGCGTGTAAATAAAAATAAAAGATACCCCTGCATATTAATCAAATGAAGAAGAATAAAGGTTTAAGTGATTAACAATGCTCATACCAAACTCCTCACAAAACCTTCCCCTGTATCCTCGTTGGCAAGAACAAGTATAAGTATCGTCATCGTAGTTGGCGAGACATGTGCCACTGTTCTTGCATGGTGAACTTGAGCAGGAATGCTAAAACGATAAAACTTATAAATCTTCACATAGATGGAAGTTCAGATGAGCGGTAATATTATTAATTACTAAAGGCGTTAACTGAAAAGGCAAGGCACGCCAGTAAATCCCTATGTCCGAGTTGGCCTCAAATTTTTATACATGTATGTTTGTGTTATTCTTGGGCATAGCGCTGGAAACATTGTTGCATATCGCGACATACTTACCGGCAAGTTGTAGTGGTCACTAGAAGTTTCTTGCTTTATCAAACTTTTATTTGCAAAGATGTCGACTTTGAGCAATTGGCACGTGCTGTTGGAAATCAAGTTGAAGGATTTACAATTCATCGTCTTGGCGCACTCGATCAGACACAGAGTGTATGAACTGGAAATATTGGACCCGATGCGTAGGTTGACATCAGGGAACATAACCTGTGCGGTGAGTACCGGAGAGCTGACATAGGCAAACATGCCGTGCTGCGGTATGGAGTTCCTGCAGAGAACTTTTGACTTGCACATTTGGCAGCCTGCCATGGCAATCGTCCCAATCATTCTAGGAATGAACATTAATGAGTTAGCTCAGTTACATTTTTTTGCATTTATCATAAGCATTCTGTCACTGAAACGCCTTTCGTGAACCAACTCACCACACAACGCATATTGCCAAAGCTCTCGCGCGGGCCACTTGAATCATAATTTACAACATATGTGGATAAAGTGACTTTCTTCAAATTACTGACCTACGCCGAGTTCCGAAATTCCATTTACCGAGGTCTCACACCTTTATTAGAAGCTTGCCAGCTTGTAGTGAGTCAAGACTATCTAATAGTTTTTTTTTTGCAGGTTTTTGCAGGAAGTTATATATACTTACAAAGTTAACGCTGCCCATCCCAAGTTTAACATTTCTGCTCTTCTTGATGTTCTTCGCTCCCAACGTCCTACGAATAGGATGGGAATCACTAAAATTTTTATCTGTTTGCTAGAAGCGGTCAGGTTAAGCTTATCTATGTTTCATGCCAGCATATTGCTCGCCTTTGTGTTTATTTAGGTGCATCTAAATGGATCTATGGTAACCGTGCGGTGGCATGAATATTCCTGTGACTATAGCACCCATGACCATATGAAAGCAGATGAATGAGAGGGGTACAGACGTCTTGTTGAATTTTCTATTGAATTTAAGCATTTTGTTTAGAATTCAAGCCCTTGACTTAATCGGCAACTAGGAGAGAAACAATGGATTTAAGAAGTTCTTCTGTCGGAGCGTACGTCACTTGCTCTTGCAGGACTGATGGTAGATATTTGGAGAGGCCAATCTCCATTGCTTGCGGGGTCCTCTGCAATAGTTGTCGCCTTGAATATAAAATAATTGGCACGTAATAATTCCCCGGTTGATAGCAACTTGAATTTGAAAAAGAAACATAAGTGATTAAAATTGGTCCGTGCCCTTTACACACATGCCATCGTCGACATTTCCTATATCTTTATTGGTCAATTCCTCCATGAATCTCCACAAAAATGCGCTCTCATGACGTAACCGTGCAATCAAGCTGTGGTAAGCAGATGAAGTCTTCCTTAAATCCTGTGGTGAGCAGATGAAGTCTTCCTAAATGAACTTCTTGCTAGCTTTCGCTTTGGCAATAAATGAAAATTCCCCGTACGTCCCACCAAAACTTAATAAATAAGTGTTTATAATTTTCGTTCAAACAATTCAAGGCTTAGTTAGGTCATCAAGAAGGGAGGTGATTTTGAGTTGAACTGTCCTCTTTCGATATCGCTGCATGTCAATACAATCAAGTATCTATGCGATCGTTAACCGCCTCGCTTAAGAAAACTGATAGGGAGATAGCTAGACGGTCGATACCGAACCATTATTTATAGTCAATGACTGCATCAAGCTTAACCCTTCTGAATATTGTGTTCGTCTTATCTGAGACAGTGCTTTCAAAATGAGGAGTTAGGGGGCGCAGCGTCACCAAACCCATCTCTGTCCTCCTTTAATGGAGAGCAGCAAGTCGTGCCGATGAGAAGCTATAACATAAATTTGTGTAACAGCAAGGAACTTAACCAGGCACAGCTATCCACGTGTGCGGTTAGGCTTAGACGCGAAGGTGTCTTTGCCGACGTAATAATTGTGTCACATGTCTTAGATGATGCGCGTCATGCTAAATCCATAAAGCCAAGCACTAACTAGCGTATTATATATCGCTTGTTTGCAAGACGGGTTACGCATTGAATACCTAAACTATATTGTGTAAGTAAGCATGTTCTACACATAATGAACATACCTTAGCTTCAGCTTGTCGGAAAGAAGGTGTCGTTCGTAAAAACTGGGAAGATTTTTCTATTTGAATTTTGCTGAAGCAATCAGAGAACCTTGCGTTTTTGTTTTTTTATTGCCAGGTTACGCAGCAGAAAGGAGGCCTGCATTAAAGGAGGTTCTAGTCACCGAGAAAGTTGCCTTAACTAGACACAGCGACCGAGCTTCAAGCCGAGAACTTCTGTTATATTGGCGCAAGGACCATTTTCCCTTTGCCACCCACAAATTCCATTTCAACAACAACAACAAAAAAAGTAGGTGACCAAATGTGATACAAGTTTTTCGACACGGATTACAGTTTAAAAATAACGTAACTGATAAACGTTTACAAACTGCGATGTGTCCGGAAAAAAACCATCGCAAAACTGATAACCTCCGTCAAAAAGGGAACGATCGCATAAGAAGCGATTACCTGCTTCCTACCAACTTTTTCCGTTCAGTGCTTCTCCTGTCACAATCCAAACTGACCTTAGGGCCGAAGCTTCATATGGCAAATTGAACATATGGAATAATCTTTCAACAAAATTTTTCGTGTTGTGGCCATCTAGTGATAAACCTTCGCCAGTTTGCTAATCTACCGGTCTCAATCCGGTAGTAGAAGTAATTAAGTAACGTTAGCTGGCTTTCTACTCGTTAGAAAGAAAAACTATGGAAAACAACATGAACCAATTTCAAGCAACATCACCTCCCAACAGTCGTAGTCGTAATAAAGCTCGTTTAAAATAGGCTTAATAGCAAATAATTTCTGCCCATCGTTTGTATTAAATTATAAAAGCCAGAACGTTCGAAATTCGGCTTTATTGAGCAAGACTCCTTGATTAAAACTTGATCCTCGAGCAGGAAGGCAGCGACTAAGAACCTCATGATTTGCCAGAAGGAGATGGTCTTCCAGAAGGTCATGATTTGCTTAGGATTAGTCATGAACATGGCTTCACATTTGAAAAGAACTTAACAAATTCCTCCTTGCAAATCCTTGTTTAACAACACATCTCGCAGTAACACAAAGATCAAACCACAGTTTAAAGTATGAGAAAACTTTTTTCTTACGAGACAGAGATCACATAATTAGAACTTGAAGCACATTAATCTGATAATGGTCGTTACAGTGGTTTAAGACGGCCGTCCAGCCATACGGCCCGTGTTCTCCGGCCTTTTCCGAACTCGCGCTGGTTTGCGTAGACTTCGAAGTGGGTTCCGTGCAGATAATCTGCCTGCCAAACCTCATCGCTGCTCACTTTCAAGAATACCTACATCAGGTTGAGAATACAGTCTTATTGCAAGTGAATGGTGCCGGATATCTATACTTATGTAATACTTCATATGTCACATACATGTACATACTAAATGCAGATAAAGTATACATAATCTGTTAAATCTAATCTGATTTAGTATATACGTTTATATGTATATATATATATATATATATATATATAGAGAGAGAGAGAGAGAGCGAGAGAGAGAGAGAGAGAGAAAGAGAGAGAGAGAGACAAAAAGGTAGATATATTTATTGTTATATTCTTAAACATGCGTATAT
>QQSS02183572.1:0-13985 GCA_003687565.2 Craspedacusta sowerbii | reverse complement strand
ATATACATATACATATACATGTACATATACATATACATATACATATACATATACATATACATATACATATACATATATACATATACATTAGAAAGAGATTGTTTATCACCTCTTCTCTTTGCGCTGGTGATGGAGGTTATGCTACCTGGTGAAGGGCGTGCACGTGTCATGGACGATTTAGTAAAAATTGAAAGGACAAAGCGAGAGAGGCGCTTGGGCTGGAACCAAAAGTATAGGCGGAGGCGAAATTCAAGCTGACAAAGTGTCTTGACAAAGACGGAAAGTCTACAGAGATGCATTCTGAATCATCGAGAAAATGATTCCAAGCATTCAAGAAGCGGGAGTCAAGAGTGAGTAGATGGTATTTCTTCCCGGTGTGACCAAGCGGAGTTGAAGTACATGCAAAGGTGGAAGCATATATATATTTTTAAAGCGATCGACGAGTGCAGGCTGCCAGGAAACTTCAAGATATGGATAATACAGCTCGCATTTCTACCAACAATCATGTGGTCAATAGTATATACGAGATTAGTCTTGCTCCAGAGTAGGCAATGGAGAGGTGGATCAGCGAAGACGTCAGAAAGTGGCTAAGCGTTTCAAAGGCACTGGTAGGGACGTTTTACCTGCACCACTACGGTTCCCGCTATAGTCAGTGGTTGACTATAGGTGGCGAAGGTATGAGTGCAGAGCACGGCGAGGGAGTCCGGACATCAACGAATATAAGAAAATCCCCCGGAGTTTGCAGAAGAAATGGAACCTTGAAGAATACATCAACCTGGCCGAAGCCATGAAGTGGGAATGGTGCAGGACTCAAGGAAGAGCTTTCGTGGCAGGAAAAAGAGAGCACGGTTTTGGACGGAGGTTAGTGCATGGCCGAGAAGAAAACTAAAATGTCATGTGATCCAGGTGTTGGAGGGAGAACGGCGCATGGTGGAGGCTGCTCAACCAGACCAACAGGGAAGGTGGCTCAACTGGAATGGTGTAGAAAAGCTTGAGCTCACTTGCACTAGCAAATGAGAAAGAATTCAAGGCTGCTTGTAGTCAGAAGACAACGAAACTAAATGATGTGAGTGTGTGTGGATGGGAATTACGCGTGGTTAAGTTCCTTGTCAACTGGTGCTGCTGGATGTAGAGAAAAAGAGAGCCTTTCTAGGAGACTGTCGCTCGGAGGGAGAAATAACATAATGCCCACGGACGAAAACTGAAAAAATACGCGGAAATGCATGTAGAAATGAAGGATGGGATTCCAGGCCCTTCTAATGGAGGCTGGCTGCCACGGCTTTTTGTGTACTTCAGTGCGAATATTCACGAGAAAAGGAAAAGCCGAACAAAGTCATGCAGTGATGAATAAAATGACAAAGGCAGCGAAGGAAAGGAGTGCTTGGATCTTCGGGACATGGAGATGGCATAATTTGACAAGCGTACACGAGAAAGGATGAGCTGCTCGCACAGCAGACCAAGGCGCAACAACGCATGGCTGTTGCGAACTGACCACTGAGAGAGATTCTTTGCGTAATGGGTAGAAATCTCCGGAACCAGTGGCGCACAGCTGATGACCCAGGTTCTTGGGTTTTACGGATCCTTCACAAGTTCTAAATACATATACATGCACATATACATATACATATACATATACATATACATATACAAATACATGTACATATACATATACATGTACATATACATTACATATACATATACATATACATATACATATACATATACATATGCAAATACATATATACATATACATATACATATACATATACATATATATATATGCATATCCAGGTACATATACACATATATATGTATATATATATATACATATACATATACATATACCTATACATATACATATACATATACATATACATATACATATACATATACATATGCATATACATATACATATGCAATGGCATGCAATAATATGTAAATGTATATAAACACTAATATGTAAAGATATACATACATTTACTCTATTTTACACGTGCACATGAGCATATACATATGCATGTAGAGAAGCATATAACCACACATATTAATTTTAATACATACAGACGCGTAACCACGAACATGCTGAGTGCCGACCCTTACTGACAGATTCATAAAGAAGTCCCCACCTTGCTCCTCAGACGTCGAATTTCACCAGTGGGATCATCAATTTCACTCTCCGGAATGTTGTACTGCCAATACCGAATCTTCGAATTTCTCTGTGCGTCGTTGAAAGCTACCCGCAACAGGGACACTGAAATAGTAAGATCAAACGTCAAGGCATCACCACTTGTCGTCGCAAAGTAAAAATAATCTGAATTTCCCTAATCCAGTAAAAAATCCCTATTCCAGCATTGTCTTTGGGTTATGCCATGTAGAATTTCAAACCCTTGCAAAGATAAAGGCGCCGATGGCAAAGCTGAATTTTGAATTTGATGCGAAAATTTAATTATAGGAATACCTCCTTTCACGTATCTAAATGGTGCTCTTCTCGTGACTCGATAGTCTGTCATCCCTTCACAGACTTCTTCAAAAGCCTTCTGAACAAGACTTTGCCTGGAACAGAAGATGGCGCAAGCCCAGGTTTGCTACTAATAATTTAACTGATATCCGATGTAGTTGCAAAGAAAGAGACTGATTTCGTCATCGGCATGCTTATATATGAGATGATATCTCGTATTTCATGATGAGAGAAACGATTAAATTTCTGCAACCAAACTGCGTCTTCAAATCTTGAGAAGACTAATATAGATGTTTCTTAAACACTTTATGAGGTGCTAAAGAATATTTGCACTGTTTTTTTTAACTATATTGATAGCTACAGAACAGCGCAAGAACCATGATCAAACATATGAAAGGCAGGAAATCAAAGAAATAGCATTGTAGTAGAGCCTTTTTCAAGGAGATGGCCATTCAAAATATCATTAAGGAGTCTTGCCTTTTTAAAAAACTTTAAAACATTCTTCTAAAGGTCGCGTCTAAATACATGCTCTTTATCAAGACAAGGCTATTAGAGTGATTTGAAGAGCTCTGGATATAATTTTCCGCTCAGCATCGACTGACAAGTTACTTCTGTTTGACATTGTTTCTTCTCGCCACGTAGCAGATAAATGCGGGTGGACTTTTAAGATTTTCTTGCTAACTTTCTCACTGTTAGGGAAAAAGTTTTATATTGTAACAACTTAAATTGCTTGAATTAAAAATAAGGAGAGTTATTATATAATCAAGCTTTTCGTTTCCTCTGTTTCGACTCTCTCTCTCTCTTCCTCTCTCTCTCTCTCTCTCTCTTTTAATCTCTCTTTCTCGCTCGCTCGCTCTCTCTCTCTCTCCCCTCCCCTCTCTCTTTCTTTCTCTCTCTCTCTCTCTCTCTCTCTCTCTCTCTCTCTTTCTTTCTCTCTCTCTCTCTCTCTCTCTGTCTGACAGCATCGCTTGAGACCTACTCAGCTTTATAAGATGTGTGATTGTGTTTCCCCTCTGACACCTTTCTTGCAAGCAGCTCCTGCAATCCCTCCACGAACAGCCGGCAAACTAGAATGAGGAGAAACTTATTAAAGAGGATTTACGATAGGCGATAGTACACAATGCATGAATACCGAATACCCTTGCTTAGCATAAAACGTTGCAAACTGGCAGCAACGGCAAACTCGCTGAAGAGCTGTCGCTGGGAAGACTAGGTTCATTATGTGCAATAGTTGAAATTTTCTTGCTGCCAAACATTGACGCAGAAATTTTCCTTTAAGTCCTGATGAAATTGTGTGTTGTGAGGAAGACTAACCGTGACATCTGAGGGGCAGCCTTTTTGAGACGGATGGGTCTTCTCCCTTTTCGAGTTCTACTTCCAGTTCAAACTGTCGAAGTTGCTCTCTTTGCCGTTGATCTACAAGATTTCTTGCTCTCTCCGCTCTCTCAAAGTCCTCTCGCAAAACCTTAATCCCGTCCACTTCAATATACGCGTTCATCTCGTCTACCTCGATGAAGGTAGGATCAGCACTACACACACAGATTGCCCCTACTACAAGTATAAACAGCGTAGTTGTCCGTGCAAGGCCCTGCTTTCCCATCCTCAAAAAGTCTTCTTTTTCTTCAATTCAGTTTCCTCTTTGCGAATCTGGACTTAGTGCTTTGGTCTTGCATTATGTGAACAAGAAGATTTGTATTCGATGATGTATTCAGCTGCTTTGCTAGCTAAACATGGCTTGTTGCAATGCCAGCTGTACTTTGCCACGAGCATGCAAAACATTGGCTTTCGTCTAGATGGATCACAAAGAGCAGCTCTTTCAACCAAGACGCGCGGAGGATGTGATATGGTAAAGATAGTACCTCGAATACTGGTCGCATGGCAATAGTTCATTCGGTAGTCGCATTACAAGAAACAACATTGCTGTTTTGCACGAGGAAGCCCCGGCATCAACCTACTTCTATTGAAGATTTCGACGTTCTCAGCAAAGGTATGAGAATACAGTTCTCAGCAGAGAGTGGTCTTTTAAAAACATTCCAGTGCTTTAGCAAGCACTTATAAGTTCAGGGTAAGCATACAGCCTTTGCATAAGCAAAACACAAAAGCAAAGAAATTCCCTTGTACAGTTAACAGTAGAGTTAAGAATAAGATCATATCTGGCCGACGTTGCCTTACCAGAACTGGAAGCTAATTACTATGCCCAAACCAAAATAAGTGCAACTAAGCTCCAGGCTGTTAGACTTTCTTATTTGCTATTCTGGGAAACAATAACTATTGGTTATACGCCAAATATACTAGAAGCAAGAACTATTGAGTATGCGCCAAATAAATTTTTAAAAGGTTCGTAGTTCGATCAAATTAAGCCTGTTCAAAAAAAAATGTTGGAAATTATATAGCGAAAGCCATATTGTCTAGAGCGGTTAGCAAAACTTTTAGTTGTGAACATCCTAACGTGAAGCCTTTTAATGCTTAATTGCGTTTGACATGCCCTGCATGCCGTTACCTGTTACTAATGAAGGGGATCGTTAGGCGCGTCAGTTTGCTCAGTGGACGCTTTGTTCCAGTCTGATAGCAAGACGCTCGCGAAAGAAAACCGTATGCCCACCATGAGGAGCTAACGTGGCTGCTTCCAAGAGCACTACGTGTCCACCAGACAGAATCGATTCACAACACGACCGTGTTGATGTACATGCGAACCGTCGAAGTTGCTGGCATCACGCAGGGCTCTGACACATATACAACTATGCAGAAAGGCTTCTTATTGCTCTCTGCTCTGTTTGTTCTCCTCTGTTTGGTGATTGGTAAGAAAGATGAAAAAAACGATAAATACGATGAGAAGCATCCCAAGATGAAACAATACTCTGAACAAGCGCCTTCACGACCAACCAGATGCCAAGGTACTTGACTTTTGCCATTCGAGATTTTGATTTTCATAAGCACGATTGTGATTTTGAGACCATAGGTTAACAGAAGTGGTTTGCACGTGACTGCACAGTGTACGCTTGCAAGAGAGAGATGTGCATTAGGGACGGAGATGTGACGGCTCAGAAAGACGTGCGTGAGAGGTTAGTGTGAAGTTGCGCGTTTGAGGAATGCGCTTGTGTGTAAGAGAGAGAGAGAGAGAGATAGAGAAAGAGAGCGACAGAGAGAGAGAAAGAGAGAGAGAAAGAGATTCAGAGAGAG
The DNA here is from genome assembly GCA_003687565.2 of Craspedacusta sowerbii. Lineage (NCBI taxonomy): Eukaryota > Metazoa > Cnidaria > Hydrozoa > Limnomedusae > Olindiidae > Craspedacusta > Craspedacusta sowerbii. The sequence continues at coordinate 8,347 of QQSS02183572.1, read as the reverse complement.
AGAGAGAGAGAGAGAGAGAGGCGACCAGAGTGATTCGAAGTGCTCTTGATAGAATTTTCCAGAGGTTTCTATCACAGATCAGCTCAAGATCGACTGGTAAAGTACTTCTGTTTGACAATTAGCCGTTTCTTCTCGCCACGTAGCAGATAAATGCGGGTGGACTTTTAAGATTTTCTTGCTAACTTTCTCGCTGTTATGGAAAATGTTGTATATTGTAACAGCTTTAATTGCATGAATTAATAATAAGGAAAGTTACTAGACTATCAAGCTTTTCGTTTCCTCGGTTTCGGCTCTCTCTCCCTCTCTCTCTCTCTCTCTCTCTCTCTCTCTCTCTCTCTCTCTGTCTCTTTCTCTTTTAATCTCTCTCTCTCTCTCTCCCTCTCTCTCTCTCTCTCTCTCTCTCTTTCTTTCTCTCTCTCTCTCTCTCTCTCTCTCTCTGTCTGACAGCATCGCTTGAGACCTACTCAGCTTTATAATATGTGTGATTGTGTTTCCCATCTGACACCTTTCTTGCAAGCAGCTCCTGCAATCCCTCTACGGACAGCCGGCTAACTAAAAGGAGGAGATACACATTAGAAGAGATTTCAGAGAGACGTGCGTGGGAGGTTAAGGGAAGTTGCACGTATGAGGAATGCGTTTGTGTGTAAAAGAGAGAGAAAGAGAGAGAGAGAGAGAGAGAGAGAGAGAGAGAGAAAGGGACAGAGAGATTCAGAGAGAGAAAGAGAGCGAAAGATATAGATGCAGAGAGAGTCAAAGAGACACACAGAGACACACAGAGACACAGAAAGAGAGAGAGAAAGAGAGAGTGCGAGAGAGTATGAGAGAGAGAAAGAGAGAGAGAGCGGCAGCCTAAGGTGTTAGCAAATGAGTTTGATGAGTATCGAAGCATACCAACGATTTTATATTATTTTTATACGATATTAGTATTTATATTTGATAACTGCTTACCTTGGTGCGAAATTGTTATATGCTCAGTATTTCTGGTCAGATGCCACTATATTTGCTACAACACCCCACTGAGGTGGCATGCTTAAATAAAGAAACAACTTACAAGCGCATGCGTGTTCAAGTGAGAAACGTCCGAAAAACTTGATTTCCTTTAGTGTGCCGCGTCTTGGCAACGGAACTCGGGTTAGAAATAAACAAAACAAAAGACGTCAAGCAAAGCATCTGGCTGTCCAGTGTTCTCGATGATGAAGATGAGGAAAGATTTCTGAAGAATGGAAAGAAGATTAACTACGAGACATCGTATGTAGTTGAATTAAACTTAACAACTGGTTGTAAAGACGGGGAAGTTAAAAAAAGTATCGGGGTATATCATCGAGTAGATTTTCTCAGTCTTAGCATCAACGGGTTGTTTTTATATTGTTCTACAGGATAAATGTTGTTAGATGTTTTGTTTCTAAATGCCATGCTATCACTAAAAGAGAATTATGAAGAGACAAAATTTAAGGTTGCTAACTCTTTGCTGAACAGGAACTTCCCTGAGTATCTAATTTCTAGAGAAATTCGAATAGTCGAGATTCTGGAGAAAGTATGTCAGAACACAAAAGAGTATCGATCGATAGCCGGTCCGGATTTTCCATTCCTTAAGGGAGGTAAGGATCATTTGAGAGTCTGGTAACGTATTTTTGACAGAAGCCTTTTTCAAAGCCGACGGATAGATGGCCTTGGAGGCTAGTTTGAAGTTTTGACTGTTAAAGATAAGCTCTACCAGAATAGCAGACACCAACAAGATTATTTATAAATAGAGACTGGAAATCTCTTTTCTTGTTCTCACAAGCCTCTAGATCGATATGGTTTAATTCTTAAGCCCCTGAGTTGGAAATCGCAATTTACTTTTTATGAGGCAAAACCCAGACTCAATTTCGTCCATCCTAGCAACGCAATATGTTCGAAATTCATTGACATAGCCACACAGACCGAAGAGACAAACCGCCTTTCCCAGACACGTGGTACATTGCTTGCTACGTTTTTTTAGTTAAGAGCATGTTCCGGCAGCAACTCGAGGAAATGGTCAGTCAAAAGACGCTCATGTTGAAACTCGAAGCTCCGGAAGAACTTATAGATGACCCAACGTTGGAAATCAAACGATTGCAAGTTCTGGTTAGTATATACTCTTGGCGTATAGCTTCTTTAACATTATAAAGGATGACAGTAAAATATCGAGTGCATTTGGCTCTCTAAGCAACCTTGTAACATCAAGAACGGCGAATTTTACGTAATGGTGTTGTATAGAGAAATGGCGGCTCCACATGCGGTTATGTTCATCACGTTAACGCTAGCTTCTTCGTGGCCTTACTAGTGGCATCGACTCAAGGCACACATTAAGGAGCATTTTCGAAGCGAGCTTCAAGTGGCAGATGACAAGATGTTTATGTCTGATGCCATTTTTCCTAGTGTCAGTCCATGATAGAAGATTACGAAGACGAAATTATAGGCTGGTATCAAGACAAACAACAAACGGATTTGACGGACTTTCTGTGCAAGGAGACTGTTCTCAAAGGCCAGGATACAGGCAAGTAAAATTTAAAAGAACAATGGGAAGTCATGGATGCCAAATTCGAACTTGGTTCGTTTTCATATGTTTATAATGCTTAAGTTGATGCGCTCCATTCCGAGGACCGGCATTATGTTAAGGCATGTGTTTCTACCTAGTAAGTTAAGACATAAGAGCATGCCGTGTCATGACGGTGATAGGGACTGCAAAAAGAATTCACCGCGGTCAGGAGCTCTCTTCCTTCGGAAGTCCCTTCCTCGTGTCTTCCGCGAGCCGCTTTGGAGCAGCGCAAAGGGCCGTCTACCTAACCTCATCTTATAAGCCTCTCTTCTTTCTATTTGTTGCTTTAATTCTTCATACGAGACACATGGTGTACTCAGTGTCCTCTTTCTCTCTGCTCGTTACTCGGAGATATAGTCATCACCCCCTTAATGGTTTCACCTGGCTTCTCAAACTCGGACGGGCGCGCAAATATTGAACGAGCGGTTTCTGGTCAATTTATTTCCCCAAAGATTAATAAGAGAATTCGTCTTCACACAAACTCGATGCTTCTAAGCTCAATACATATACGCTTTTGTAATGGACTAACACTTATGTGCAATCTTTATAGAATGCTTAACTGCGTCCACCGATATCCCCGAGTTCGCAAAGGCTCCACTTCCAGCCGACAAGGACCCTCGACAGGGATACAATTTCGTGAAAGACAGTTCCGACCTGTGAGTGACGACAAGAGGCATCAATCTAGAGAAGAAGGACGAGCATGCTGGACTTAACAAGGCTCTCTCGCAAGTCATTTCATTTTAGCCAGTAAATTTGTAACTAGCTTCTTAAAACTTAACGTCAAAAATACGCTATGCGATTTTTTTACTGCTTCATCTCAAGGACTGCACGAGGCCGACTGTCAAGGAAGTGCACATACTTCGAATTGTTTTTAATGCTTTAAAACGTCAAACTACGTGGGTTCTGGCATTGCAGTGTCGCCTCTGTCTGGCAATCTTCTCCTTTTCAGTACGTTCCGATGTCCTTTTGCCAGTGAGTCTTTGCCCTTGCATCGTTACGAGCACTCTTGTAGTCTTCAGTAAGGAACCCTGGACGACGGACTAACTCCCCTCTCCATTCTCTCTCCCTCTAAATCTCTCTCGTTGCACTCTCTCTCCCCTCTCTATAAATCTCTATAAATCTCTCTCTATCTATCGCTCCGAAAATATCTCTCTCGCACCACGCCTGCCTATCCACAGCGTCCAAAGTTAGCATCTAATGTAGTACATACCGTTAGAAGATAAACATACAAGTATTTCAAATTTGAAGTCTAACTATTTTCTTAAAAATGAACAAAATACCTAATAAAAAGAACAGATAATACTCTTCTGGATCTACACGCAGAAAAGCCGTCTCAGCAAACGCACATCACCTCTTATGTGCTCGAGACACATGTTAACACTACCACTCATCTGCTGATCATCAAAAAAACAATTAATACCGCACTGCACCAACACGAAAGCAGTAATTCTCCGTTACGCACTGCTTAGATCTACATCAATTTAAAACGAACAAACTTGCTTTCGCAATTTAAAGATTTAGACGGTGCACAATACAATTAGAAATGATCAAGTAAAAGCGTTACATTCCTCCAAGAGAACATAACATAAATAGCAAGATTAATTTTTGAGACCAGAGTTTACACGTGATGGCCGGTTTAGAACCAATTAAGAGACTTATTTCAAGTACCACAAGGAATAGAAAAAAACATATTTGGCTATCACAGAAATTCACATCACCGCAGCACTCGCTTCATTACTATCATTTGTAAGGGACCTCACAATATTCTAAAGATTGCTATAAGGCGCCATCAAGATTTCTTGTGAACACTGCAAAGAGTCAGATAGTATAAGATGCTCTGCACATACTGTTTCGCACTGATAGGACCGTTTACAGCTTAGCCTTAAGTTGAGCTATTTTGGTGTTGAAAAACACAACTGTCACCGTAATGTCATCGTGGTAGTTTCTCTTTGCCCGACTTGGGATACTCAACATCTCTGCAACAGCAGCGTCGCTACCTTGACCAAGAGCATAGCGCATCAGTTGGGTAGCCGCATTCTCTTTGGGTACCTTGCCAGCAGACAGCTCATCCAGATATCGTCCAACGATCAGCACGGCCTGCTGGTTTGAAACTGTGTCCCACATGCCATCAGTAGCTAAAATTATGAAGTGGTCATGCATATCTAACTTCTTTAGAGTAACTTCAGGTTCGGCAGTGAGGTACGGCGGGGTCTGATACATGTGGGCTGGGACCACGGCTCCTCCATACACGACTTTAAGCACGTCCTCGTGTAACTTTCTGCTCCACTTGTACTGAACATCCCCAAACGAGCGAAGAGGCATAAGTTGCCCTAATAACCGACTTTGCACAATTAGAGTGGATCTCTCTCCAGGATGCTCCTTGTTCAGACGCTCCACTTCGCGAGTATTCTGCGCAGTGTGGTCCTCGCTTAAAGGCGTATCCATCCAGCTACCGGAGGCAGATTTTGAGCCAAGGACGGCACGACAATCACCTGCAACAATAAATATGCAAAAGCTAATGCAGATCGGGAACATATATGAATAATACAGACAAAAGACTGTCGAAAGTTATCATCTAAACACGCTCCTAGCCTATTGAAGTAAAGCTGCGGTCGGAAAGTTTATCAATCACAATGCTTTCCAAGACGCAACAACATGAAATGACACCGCTCCAGATAGTCGAAAGAAATCATCTAACCACGCTCCTAGTTTCTTGAAGTTCAACAGCAGTCGGAAAATTTAGCTATCGCAATACTTTACCAAGATATGACGCAAATGGCATTTTCAAATAAAATTAATCATATAAGTTGCGGTATCAAATCACGATATTTCGTATATCGGCCAAAATTAAAGTGGATCGCATATTCTACTGAAATACCGCATATTCGTTCTCTGTAGATAGCAATGTCAGGATACTTACATATTACATAAACCTAAAATAAATGTTCATTTCTATGTACAAAATCTTAATCACGCCATCTTAATTAAGCTCTAGAAGCAGGATCCAAAATTTTCATAATCCATCAGTGACCCCCCCCCCCTTACGCCAGTGTTTATATTAGAGCGACCTTCATAATGCTAAATCGAAAAATCTTACTTCGCATATTTATGTAACTTCAAGACATAAAAGCATCGATATACCTGTGTTAACAACATAAACCTCGTTGCCGCGTATGTATGCGCCAACAGAAACAGCTCCAGAGATACCAGCCAGAAGGGAATCGTTGAAAATTCCATCAGGAATAGCTTCCTTTGAAATGTCACTGTCCATAGTGGCGTATGCCATTTTCAGAGCATGGGATATAGAAAGATCAGGGACTAAATTAAGTTTTTCTGCCAAAGCAATATGACCAGTTTTCAACCTTGCCTGCTTGTCATCAAAGACTTGCGAAAATGTGAAAGTCGGGCAGTCATCATGGCTGCTGCCCAAATACTCCACACCTTTATCGCAAATCTCTTTCCGGATCCAATCTTTCCGAGCTTCTCTCGATCCTGTGCAAGTTGCAACGTAATACGGCAAACGCTTTCTTAGGGTTTCTGAGCAATGCCAGCCGCTGTGTCCATCATAAATGCCAAAAAAATACGCCTCATTGGGATGAAGGAAACACTCACTGTGACGGTCTTCAATTGGATTGTTGGCATTTATGTGGTTAGTTTCAAACCAGAGTACCGGTCCTGGGTGATTCACATTTTTCCACGTAAATTCTTGTTTCCTTAAACGGTGGTCGATTGTTTCAGCGCGAAAAGATGCAACAGATTCCTCTGGTAGGGCTTTTGTCTTTTTTATCGAGAAAAGCCCATTTTCTGTTTTGTCCCCAGTTTTTGCAAACAGAGTGCTTAACAGGATTGACCTCGCATAATCAAATGTATAGAATGATCCGACGCAAACAGCGACTGCAGCAACAGCAAACTTGGTCTTTGATCTTCGAATAAGAAACATTTCATCTAACAGTTGGTGCCATTTGGTGATTTCCATGCAGTTAAAGTGCTCTCGTTAGAACTTGAAGTCATCAAAGTACTAAGTTATTGCTAGATTAGATCATGCAAAATCTAACATAAGACAGAAACAGAGTGAAAACTCAGTTATGAAAAGGAGCCAAACACCCACTCACCTAAACAAAGAATATAATAACTTCACACATACTGAGCACAGCAACAGGCCTTACGGATTACAGTTAAGAATATTATTAACCACTTTAAACAGCCACAAAGAAATACTAACTTTAGACACCCGCACCATTTGCATTGTTGGTCACAAAATTCTCATCAAACATGATTGGAGTAACACAAAGTTTCAAAAGCTCAAATCACAACAGACAAGTTACTTCTATCGAGCCGGCATGTTGATGCACTGTACGTAGAAAATGATCATTAGTCAACAATAATTATCATAAATAAACAATAGTAGGTAGGGATTACATTCCAGCCTCCTACTTTTAATCTGAATTGGATGCAAGTTTTGTTGGAAAGAGGAGTTCAGAATGGACAAAGTGCCTATGCAAATCAACAAATTACAGAACATGAAAAAATTTTATACTCAAAAGAAACAACCTGCATGTAACAATAGGCAAAAAAGTTGCTACAAAATACGGCTTCACTCCAAAAGTCTTCTTATTTTCGAGAAAACAATGACACAAATTGAAGTATATTACCTATAAACAGTCAAGAATAGTTATCAGAAGAAATCGATATCCAAACATTAGAAGTATTGGGAAGACATGCGGACAATCTTCTTGTCAGGAAGGCATCGTCAACAACGACTTGTTCAATCGCGCCACATGCGAAAATTAGCAAAATAAAGATTGAGCCATGGGCAATGCTGCTTATGTAAGTTTTTTTTCTACGCATTCCCACCAAGGCCCATTTTGGCCTTGGTCAGACACCACACACATCACAAATTACCTTAATTAACTAAAATAGACTAATATCAGAAGGAAAGCCCACAAGCAAAACAAATTATTAATTTTTTCAAACACCTATTGCATCCAGAAATTCATCTTTGACTGCATAGATCAGGAATTAATGACGGAAAATAAATCTGCAAAACAAACAAGACGCAGCAGGCTGTTAGTCTCAATTACCACCTAATATTTGCTCTCAATTTTTGCATCTGTTTAGAGTGAGCTTATAAGCCCTACTGAAGAGAACATGGACCAAAGCCATGCAATTAAGATCCAATCTAAGCTGATCCCACGTGTTCCACAAGGTGGCCATCTTGGGATTTATCAAAAAAGAGCTGTATAACCATAATTGCTTTTCCCAGTAAGTACTCCTTACACTGGAAATTAATTTTCCAAGACTTGCATCAGATGTTCCCAGTTTACATACATTCTACTTGCCAAAGGCACCTTGAGCCACAAGTATGGTTTGGCGATCCATTAAGGGCAACCTATTGCTGCCTAGGACTGGAATACAATTTCGCAAATTGACTTGCAAGAGAAACTCACTTTCTCCTGCTTTGGATTTTGAATATGATACAAATCCTAAAAGAAACGGGAAGGACATGTCTATCTTGTCCCTAGCCATCAAGGCTTTTTAAGATATGCCAGCATCTACAGGTAACAAAGTATGTTTAAGTTATGTCATAAGCCATGTTTGAGTCATGCTGTCATACATCTCTACCATCTACGAAATACCACAAGTTAAAATGCCGTGGTGTGTGGACGCTTGTTTATAGCTCTTGGAGAAACACGCCAAGACTCGGTGTAGCTGCTTTATTCAGAGTTGTTAATTGCTTCTCTCTCACCTTTGCATGGCGCTACGAGTTTTAGGATACTAGACTGCCTC
>QQSS02183561.1:0-13986 GCA_003687565.2 Craspedacusta sowerbii | reverse complement strand
TTATACATTATGTATACCAGTGAGAATACAGAAATCGCAGGGTTTTGCGAGCTTTCGACAATGTCTTTTGTCATCATCAGGCTATAAACAAACAGTTACAGAAGTTGCAAATGCATACAGGTGAAAACGCTATCAATAACATTACCAAAAAGAAGAAAGCAAATAATGTAAAAATAGTATTCATATATAAACATCAATAAGCAGGCTTTAAGATACCAATTATTAAATTAAAAAAATCGCAGGCTGTTTTAAGATACCAATTATTAAAAAAAAAGCTCATCGCCCAAGATTGCAGGGAATTTTCGTGCAGTTTTTAGTGCATGTCTGCTGTAGTTTGCTCCAGCTGAAAGCAACCCTCTGCGTTTTAGCATTTTCAACTCAAGGAGTCTTACTTTTAACATGAACTTGAACGACTCGCCAACTTCTTCAGCCACTAAATAATAAGATCAGTAGAAATTATGACAAAAAAAAAGCAAGGCAGAAAGGCCCCCATCAGAAAGCGGGACGTCCTTTTACTGCTGTTGACACGACTGTGAAAGGAGACCAAGGAACAAACAACATCTGCCAGCACAGACAGAAGAAAAATTGGATGCCCTTTCTAGCGCCAGCAGACAAAACCACTATCCAAGAATTTTTTCTTCCCTTTTCTTCCCTTTTCTTTTCTTCTTTAATAAGTAATTGAGGAGAACAAAAAATTTGGCAACACAGAGTAGCTCATGTCGAAGTGCCATGCATAAGAAGTACATGCACAAATCTTAAAAGTAACGAGCTCTCTTTGAAGTAACGTCTTCGCGTCTACACTTCTCCACGCGTTAGACATCTTCAGTCCCAACGGCAATACCCTTGCAGTCAATAATGCCTACGCGTGATGCAGCGATGACGCGCAAGAAAATCAAAGCCAACAATTACAGAAAACGGACGGACGCGTGGCGCAGTGTTTAAGAGTGCGAGGCCGGAGTCTTAAGGTTGCAGGTTCGAGTCCTCGCTGAAGACTTTCGTTTCTTAGGTTACCTTAGCCTTAGTCCGCCGGAGATCGTTGAAATAAGTACCATTACATCACTGGGAAGTCAGCCATACCAACAAGGAGAGCCTACATGTCGCAACGGGTAGGCAAACAGGGCATGTGACAAATTTTTGTGGCTTCCCAGTCTAGAGAATCTCCTAAGAACGCCTAACCAGCACAGTACGACTTCGTCGTCCGCTGAGAAGGTCTGCACAAAGAGAGTGTCTCCTGGTAACAGGGTGCAGTGCAATGCCAGTTTCGAGATCGTTGGAGCATCGACCAGTCGTCCGAGCCTCCCATTGTTAGCACGTAACGAGCTCGTTAGGTCCTTGATAGGCTCAACCAACATTCGCTGACTGACTTATTCGCTGCCACCAACAGATCGATGGGCTGCGCACCCGGGAATACTCTAGGCTCTTCACCAACAACACTGGGATGTCAACTGTCCCGTCCCGCGAGCCACTAGCTCCGTGCCCACGAGCAATGCGAAACCCTCACTACAGAGGCTCACGGCAAAACAAACGGACGTGAGATGAGCAACGACCTATGCTCAGTTCGGAGAGGGACACGATAAAAAAAAAACGCCTATATCTTAAAACAGACTATGCCTGAAGAATATGCTAGAAACTCGTGACACATCCAAATGAGATGTACTAAAGCGTCAAAAAAGAACCCCCGAAGAAAAAAAATATATATTGGCAAGCCCCCTCAACCACACCCAGAGGACAAGCGACCTCACTTTCTGCACAACATTTAAAATGCCTTCCACAAATGTCAGCCAAAATAATTGAATTGGAATTCGTATCAACTCATGGTTTAAAACTGCTAGCTTAAACATACCGAATTCCTCCGGCTCGTTTTCCCATTCGTTCAGCTCCTACCAATGAATTCAAACATTTAGCCACTGAAGCTTATTCCGTATAAGTCTTATACAACAGCATACATCTGCATGGCCAAATTAGAAACCAACCCGGGAATCAGCTGAGAAGAAAATTATTTAAAGAAACTATTGACTTTTACAAATACATTAAAATATACAATCACACACACACACCCACACACCCACACAAACACCCACCCACCCACACACACCCACACCCACACCCACACACACACACACACACACACACACAACCACGCTCGCACGCACGCGCACACACACACACACACACACTCACACACACATATATATACATTTATTTATATTTATTTATTCATTTACATGAATACTGAACTTGTATCTGTATAGATCTGAACAACTGATGCTTCAGGAAACATGAAGCACTCTCAAACAAAAATTGACCTACAGAACATCATCAGAGTTCAGCCTTAAAATGTACGCAGAGACAGCGTGGCCATAGCAACGGTCAAATCTTCACACACAAGATACGAACTTTCTAAAGCATTAACAGGCGTCCATTATAAATAAAAAGGCCTGCTTGCTGTTCAAACAGAGTTTTTTCGCTTAGTTTCTGCATTATTAATATTCAAAATACGTAAAAGTTATTTCTGAAAAAGGCTCAAAAAAATTAGCACAAGCGAACAAACACTATCGGAATTCCAAACGAAGTCCAAGGACGAACTTAAAACCTCCAAAATAGTACACATGGATGGCTGTCGCTCAAAACCTATACCAACCCAAGGTATTGATTGCTCTAAACCTATACCCACCCAGGGTATGTATTGATTGCTTTAAACCTATATCCACCCATTGTAGTTGGTGCTCTAAACCAATCCCCAACCAGGGTAGTGGTTGCTCTAAACCTGTACACACTCAGGGCTTTCGTCAATAAATGAGTGAGAAAGTCAAAAGAGGAATACAATTGTAATATAATCATAAGGAGCAAAACAAACCTCCTGTGTCAGCGGGAAGTAGTTGAAAATAAGATGCTTGCACAGGACTTGCACGTTCTCAGGAGTAAACAGATTACCTTTAATCTACGGGTAAAGAAAAATTAAAATGGAGTTACGTTTCACCAAGCTTAAAAACAAGAAGGTCAAATCAAAACAAAAGTGCCTTAGCTAATCCGTCGCCGAAATAATTGACCCATGCTTACTTCCATTGCCTTGTCCCAGGCTTCCGAATTACTTTCTAAATAAAAAGCGAAAAAAAAAAAGGAATAGAGCCACACCTTTGCCATATCAATAACTAATCGCCAAGTCTCTAACGATGGCACCCAGCCAGCTAGCCAGCCAGCCACCCAGACAGCCAGCAGGCCACCCAGCCAGCCAGCCAGCCAGCCAGCCAGCCAGCCATGCCAGCCAGCCAGCCATGCCAGCCAGTCAGTCAGCCAGTCACCCATGCCAGCCAGTCAGTCAGCCAGCCAGCCAACCAGGCCGTCAAGCAGGCAGCTACGCATGCAGACAGCCAGGCAAACAAGCAAACCGAAAAGCACGCAAATGAAGACAGTCAGGTAAGCAATTAAACAGGAGGAAAGGGTCCCAACAAGATTCGTAAGTGCAAAAACACACAACGCAGAAGACGCACCGGAAACTGAGAGCTTTCTTGAGCCAGAAGCTGACAGACTTGAAGACAGATTTTGCTTCAGCTTCCTTGCACCAGTGTGCTTCATAACAACGCGTAGCAAGTTGCAGCAGTATACAAGTAGCATCGGGAAGGACGACGCTACAAAAGCAAGACCAAAGTCATGCAGACCAACCAATCAGCACGAAGTGTTCTGCTGCCCAAAAAAAGACACCGTTACAATATCTCCAGCGAGGAAATCCCGAGGCAATATATTCGACGGCGGCAAGCTCCCAATCTGAAGCATCTCCTTGTAACTGGGAGATCAGATCATCATTCGCTTCCATGGCGGATCTCGAAGGGTCGACATTCAGATGGCTGACAAAATGCCACTGACTGACGGTCGAAGAAAATCTCATGTTGCCGAATAAAGTTGTTTCGGGATGTGAGTGGTGCGACCACGCGAAGAGATTCATGCTCATTTCAGTCACCTCTATCGGGGATCCTGAACCCTGGGTTACGGTCAACGCCCAACGTCAACTTCTTACGAAATCATCGGCACCTGACGGGCTAATCATGTCCTCTAATGGCGCATGGAACATCGCAGCAGCAAGGATAGAATAATCAGATGCAATCACAATGAAGCCCATTAAGATATCCACCGCTCATCGCGATACCGACGATGAAGCCTTTCCGGAAGGATATCGCGCAGGCATATCATAGGCGCCGGTGAGCGAGCCGGTTATGCCTCATAGGCCCGAAAACTGCTTCGGAGGTTGTGCGCGAACCAGCCGACAAGCGAGATGATTGACGAAAACCACGGCAGACCACAAAGACAGATTTCCAAACATCCACAGATAGAAACATAACGACAGACATCCACGAATGGAACACACTAGGACAGATCATAACGACAGACATCCAAGTGGTGGGTTTGCGCTGCAGCGCATACTGCAGAATTTGCAATGGCCATACGCGCTTTCTCAGCCAATGCTGTCGACAGTCTGTCAAGCGAGTACTAAGGTGACGCTGATCGGAAAGACGAACGACCCAGCGCGAAGGTTTCTACTTTAAATGGGAATCTGAGTATCAACTTACTGCCGCAAGAAAGCTTAGGGAAAAACAATCACTTGATTTGCTTTATTTATTATATTTTATGAGAGAGGAATTCAAACGAAACTACCATGGAAATTGTTAAAAGAGCGAGAGCATACTATTATATTAAGTAGATCGCTGAAAATGCACTTTCGGGTATCCCTACTGCGCATGCGTTGACGGAGGACGTGTTGCCAACGGCATTTTTCTACTGCGAATTCATCATATTCCACATTGGTGAAAGACGCTTACAAACGTGCTAGCATTGACCGCAATCACATTTAGGAAACGTCTTTAGTAGCTGGATCTCAGCCGTGCTAGTTCGTCGTGATGCCAGCTTCGTCTCCAGTCTCATTTAAGCAATAGACACTTTGTGCCCAAGTCTCCTCGGTTCACGTGTCATAATCAAGACAAATTAATCAATATATGAAATCGACAAACCAATAGCCAATTTTTCCAATCAATCAAACAATCAATCAATCAATAATCAATCAATCAATCAATCAATCAATCAAAGCCCATTTTTATTAACCATCTTACAGCAAATCACACAAACCCACAAACATCTAAAACCAGAGTCTAAGGCGTGTCGAAAAACTTTACGGAAGCGCCTGTCCTATGACCGACAGCAAATCGACTACACATGCAGCAGGACATAAGGTCAAAAGGCCGAGCGCCACTAAAATGAAACCGTTGAATCACCAAATACACGCAGAGGTTCAAAAATCCGCTTGGAGACCACTCCATTCAGTTATTTCAAGTATAGCGTATGATGACTTCACAACCTCAAGTATAGCGTATAATGGCTTCACAACTTCATCCGAAGTGCACAACCCTTTTTCTCCTGACTAGCATGAGCTGACAGATATACTCACCATTAGACTCAGCGATGATACTTTGCACAGAAAACCTCAAGGTTGGCTCCAACACGAGCGTAAACGAGGTTAGGTTGTTTTCCACTTCATGAAGCTAAAAAAAATCGAGGGTAGGACCTTCGATGAGCAAAATATTAATTCACCGGGTTTTCCCATAGCCCAGCGCGTCTTCGTCACGCAAATTTGAAGTGATTCGCAACATCTGCACAGAAATAGAAAGGCTACACGTCAACATGTATTAAGTGAATTATTAAAGAATGACAAGAGACAAAGGTGGACCATTACCAGTAGGGGGAAGAGGCATGAGGGATCTGAGGAAGGCATTGTATTGTATTGCATTGCATTGTATTGTATTGTATTGTATTGTATTGTATTGTATCGCATTGTATTGTATTGTATTGTATTGTATGGTATTGTATTGTATTGTTTAGTCAAGTATTGTAGGAACTAAAGGACAACAGTATTATCGAGATTGCTCCATTTGTTTTCATAAAAACGTCTTCGAGACAGACTTGCTTGTGGTGCCGTAGCGAACACACAAACACGTTTATTTCCCCCATGCCAACCAAGCTAACGTCTTCTAAACCACATCATGGGAAAAGTCAGCAACAATAGCAAATGCACAAAGTGCGGGCGATGAATTTCCCCAACATCTACGTCGAATATTGTGCTATGCATGTGGCCATATTTTCCACGCTAAATGCGCAAACTCTACGTTCTCCCACCTCAGCAACTGCCGATGTCCAAATCGTAATCAAAACAAACTACCATGTAATTTGATTAATGATGATAGTTTCAAACCTGCCTGCTATTTATGGGCGCCCTAATATAACAAGATAATTTGAAATTACTATTTTACCTACATCTCTTAACCACTCAAGTAGATACGATAACTATAGCAAGCAAGATAGTAAGTTTATCGAGGCCTCCAAGTTTTGATGCAACCACTTACACACAGGCGACAGCTAGGAGAGATTCTTTCAATTCACTTCAAGTAACTTTCAATTCTTTCATTTTAGAGCACTTCCAATCATTCACGAGTTCCGATTTTCAAGCCCCGGTATTGATGCCAAACGGATGGCGTTGCATCAGATCAAAATTCGTATCCCACCCGCAAAACGAATCCCATACTATATACCACAGAGATTTTCTCATAGTATATAGAAGAACAACGGTGTGAACAGCGCGTTGCACGATGCTGCCAAACGTGATCGTTAACATTTGTGGTAGCTCACGACACGGCATACCATGGCACGCGATAAAGCTTGCCTTGCCATCTCACGAGAGCAACCCAAGCTAGAGCACGGTTTAGACGTGAGCACTTACCAAGATCTTCATAAGCACGATGACGAACTGCTTGAGCCGGTTAGAGATGTCCAGACCAAAGCCTGACATCGTGCCTACTAAGCAACAGAAAAGGAAGAATAAAAACTTATGTACATGCGCAGACCTGACTATGTGTGTCCTAAACGTGTAACCAGATGCATGATCACGAGTATATGAATATGAAGGCACAAATGCATAAGAGTATACACATTAAATAAGATATACAAAACTAAACGCATGCTCGTGAGTGCGTGAATAAAAAGGTACAAATGCCCATGAGTATACACATGAGATGAGATATACATAAGTATATACGCATCCTCATGAGTATGTGAAAATAAAGATACATATGTTCATGAGCAAATGAATATAAATGTGGATTAGTGCATGCCTACGCCAAAAATCATGTCCCTTCGTGCGCAAAAGAAAAACAAAAAACAATCCATGCCCGTAGAGAATGGAAATCATGGATACCTTGCTCAGTTAAAGAAATAAGTTTTCAAAATACGGGTGCTGTACTTACAAGATAGACAAACGCCGAATTTACGTGTACTACTTTTTGGACCTCGATATCATTTACGTCGAATATCACACGATTCTGCGAGGGTATAAATCTACCACTTACTCCTCAGTAAGAGCTACATTGCGATTGGTCTGATATGACGTAATCTCGTGACAGTTACACTTACAAGATGGCGACCGGTCTGCAGTTGTTGCTAATAGAGATAAGCTTAGGCAAACAAGAAATTAAACACCTACAAACCATCGTGGGCTAAAGGCAGGTAGCATATATTCATTGGTGAAAAGGAAAATAACAAGAGCCTGGAACTCCCTATAGCAACAGTCAAAGACGAACATTGGACCTCTAGTAAACGCATGACTGTGCACAAAGTCGGTTGAACGAACAAGAGGATTGACGTCACCCTAACATGAGAACTAGGAAATATAGACGCCAAAAAAGTAAAAAGGTCCGTAAGATCTCGTTGTTGACCATGTACAAGCATCCTAGTCTCTCCCCTGCGAGTTTCCTAGAACATTGCTTTGTTAATATTTTACAGAAGATTAGCAGAGAAGACAAACTTTTGATTATTATGAGTGATTTTAATATTGATTTGCTTACGTATGATCGTTTTGTGCATTCGAACGATTTTTAAGATGTGGCTGTATCCTATGGTTTGCAACCCTTAATTTTGCAACTTAGTAGAGTAACGTTGCGATCTCAAACATTAATTGATAACATCTTTACTAACAATACCAATTACAATTCAAAGAGTGGTAACCTTACGTGCTCAATCTCAGACCACTTTGCTCAGTTCTCGATTTTTGGAACTATAACTTGGATATAAATGCGTATTGAAGGAGGTCTCGCTGAAAATCATGAGAAAGAAGCCTTTAAAGTAAGCAAAGATCTTCCAGGAGGCTAGTCGTAGCCATGTCATATAGAAATACACCGAGCATCTTTTACCATCACACATATACATACATTCTTTTGATTTTTTAATTTTTTTTTATTTATATTTTATGTATTTTTCCCACTCAGGATAAATTCCTCAGAGCTATGTACAACAATCTGACCTTGCAGTCGGCGAATCAATACTGCTTAACGCGAGACAAGCATGACATAAACTAGAGATATGACCACAATAAAACGGCCGATGCTAGCGACCAGTGCATCAAAAACATGGCCAGGAATTCTTCTGGGCAGGCAATGAAAGCGCAACCCATTGCACTTGCGCGAAGTGGAGCACGCGAAATGTCCATCCTTACAACAATATATGTTATCATGCATTAACACGAAATTCAAACGTTCATACACATGGCCCACAACTTAGAAGAGGCCATCCTCGCTCGCTTCACTGGTGTCTTCCTCGCCTTCTGTTACGGTCCAAGTCAGCATTTTAACGATGAAAATAAGCGAGTACTTGAACGATAAAAATTGGGCAAACATCGTCAATGATCACGCTACAAACTCGCCGAGCAACCAGGGACCTCCACGCGACGGTCGGTGGGCAAGAAGGGTATGTGACAAATTTTTGGGGCTACTCTGTTTGGCGAATCTCCTGAGAAGACCTAACCAGCAAAAGTACGACATCGTCGTCTTTTGGAATAGTCTTCACGAAGAGCGTCTCTTGGTAACAGCGGACAGTGCGATTACGGTTTCACGATCGTTGGAGCATCGACCGGTCATCCGAGCCTCCCTTAGAAGGCACGTAAAGAACTTTTTAGCTTCTTGAGAGACTCAACCAACATCCGACGACTGGCCTCATTCGGTGTAGCCGACGATCGACGGACTGCACATGTGGGGAAACTCCTGGCTTTTCACCAACCAACCAACGCTACAAGCTCAGTAGCCATGGTTTTCGCTGTTTTCGAGACGTATCGAAAATCGTAACTAACTTTGCTTCGTCCAGGAGGTGCGCACATATTCAATTTGTGCAATACTATCGAAATACACCAAGCGGAAGCGTGGCGCCCGAATCTTGGCACATGCTTTTACCTCCTTAACTTGTCGCGAAATTAACGGTGCTCGCTTTCTATTCTCATCAGATTTGCGGGGATCATTTTTTTTTTTTCCTTAAGCTCATGCGGATTGTGGTTGGCAAGTCTTGCAGACGAAAAAGTGGCGGGGCTTTCGGCGCGACAGGAGAACGCGCGACGGGAGGTTTTGCGAAACCCACGGATCCCGCGGGCATCACCATACCCGTCGTTCGTTACCTTACTAGCCACGGTGGCGTCAAGAGCAGCTCGGTGCCGATCTAAGAAAAGGCTTGAAGGGTTCCGAAAGCTTTTTTGCCGAACGACCTTCAAAACGCAGGCACCGTCACGATAAACGCAAGGAGGATGCCTTACAGTGCCATAGACGCGGTATACGCCTGGGTATAACCTCGCAAGGTCTCGGAGAATAACGCCGTTTACGCTCTTTCGCATTAAGGAAGCAATTATGGCCGTGATAAACGTCACCAGCGACACGCATGTGGCAATGTGACCAGCAATAACTTCAAAAATGCGTGTCGACTAGAAGAGCCACAACTACGTTCAAACTGTTGCCTAAAAAATACAATGATGGCACAGCAACAAAGGCTGAACGGCCTACTGTGTAAATAGCCAGCGAGTTCACTTAAGGATTCTTATGTACATTGTTAAATCACACGCTAAAGATGAATACAACCAAGCAACACTGGTGGTGTACACTTCACCAGCTGTAAACTGAAATTCAATTGGAGACTAAAGTAAATCTATTTTTACAGAATAGAAGTTCCACTTAAGCGGACAGGCGTTTAACATGAAATTTTGTTTATTCTTTTTCACCTGAATAAAAAATTTTGCTGCTTTTAAGCGGTTTTTACCAGCCAGTCTCGCCATTCAAAGAAAAACGCAAATGGTGTTAACCCTCGGCGACTTGTCTTCATTATGTTGAAAATTTACCAAGCGAATCGAATGTTTGCAGTGAACATCTTGCGTCAGCACAAAATTTCTGAAGGCCTTAAATAGCATATGCAAATTGGGGGCGGGATTCACTAACGGGTCAAGGGCCCAAATATATCCCCAAACTACAACTCGCATCACGTATGACCGCATCAGCAGCGTAAGAAGATTTGTCAAACAATCCTTACTAAAAGGCAGCACTTGGTCAAGCTTGCATAAAACGGACTTGAGCAAAACCTATGAAAGAACAGGTAAATATTAGCACACCAAAGCCAATGCGCTACAGAACCCATGTCAAATAGTCTTCGATTACCGAAGTCTAAGGCTTAACACTGGTGATGCTTTGGAAGTCAGGTTTCAACTATCTCAGCTCCCTTTAAGGATTCTAGGTTAGCTTACACCTTTGCGCCACATTTAAATCCTTCACACAGTCAAATTTCAAGTGAAGAATCGCCAGCTAAAGCACATTATAAAGTGAAACGAGTCTCCAGTATATAGAACAATTCAGTATATAGTATATACAGTATATAAACGATTTACTTCAAAGCGATAGATGTAAGCTACATTATGACAGAATTCACTATGAGATGCGCTCCTTACGATTGATTCTCACGAAAACCCTAACCCTAACCCTAACCCTAACCTAGCAAGCCCCAAGAAAAGGAATGATTTTCAAGGAAATCGAATTTTCTAGTGAAAACGAAACTCATTTATTCCATCGGAAGAAATTAAACTAGCAGGCCAAAAAATGGCAAACAGCCTCCATATTCGAACATCCGAATTTCACCATTTCAGTTTCATCATAGAGCACACTACTGAAGCCAAATACAGGAGCAGTCACCGAGATAAGTATAAAGCTAAGGTAGCATTAAAATTGACAAACAGGCGGACAGACAAGCGGACAGACAACTTGACAGACATGCGGACAAACTGCCCTTGCATTTTTTTTACAGACAAGCATGTCATGGACACAAAGCAAGCTTAATCAACAACAACAACAGAATGCTGAGAGCGAATCTTGCATGACTCGTCTTTACACACACACGCAAAAAAAATCTTACCATTTGATTAGAAGCTTCTGGATATCCTTTGACATTGGAAGCCATGGTTTTCCGAAGCACTACGGAGAAAATAATACACAAAACATTCGGGGAGCAACAACCTTTGAACGTTAGTTCTATGATAAACATGTTCGTCATAAAGCATGTGTCTAATTGGATTTCGCTTGCAGCAGTTTAGAAAATATTTTTTTCTATAAAAAAAAAACAGGCCATTACAGACGTTCGGGCATGACAAGGCTTTGAGATCAAGAGCAGTCTCGAAACATGTCATTTCTAACGAATAAACTCGTTTCGAAATCTCTGCCGCCACTGTCAAGTCCAATCAGGCATGGAAATCGTTGAAGCATCCGATCACACACCAATCACACACCTATCACACACCTACCACACACCTAAAAGAAGGTAGTTATTCATGCTTTACCTACCTTTGGATATCAATACAACCATCTCTAAATATTTCTGTAGATTCTCAATCTACAGAAGGAAAAGGTCAGATATAGAATCTTGTACACACTTTTGAAACATTTGTAAAACTTAAAAGCGGGAGCCAACAAAACAAAGCTTCTCAAATTCACTTCCCTAAATGCTTATCAGATTTGATTTTATGTCGGGGGAACGATCCTGACTTTGGCCTTTACAGCAAAACAATTTGCACAAATAATTCATGACATGAGTTTAATTAATTTAACAACATAATTAACTATTTCATAAATCAGAAGTAACAAACGTTCAAATGAAATCTAATAAATAAAATTTCATACACTATATCTTATTTTCATATAGAATTAAATTTCTTAAACTAAGATGAGGTAACACTTGCTGAAACAAGACGTCATGAGAATTTCGCACTTTTATATGTTAATCACCTTTCCTTGGTTCACAGAGACAATGAGTTGCGAAAAGTATCCGTCCCAAACTCGAACCATGTATTGAAATATGTTGCCGCAAATCTACAAAAAGGGATCATAAACTTGTCAGCAGAATATACCACAAAGCGTACCATCCCTTAAGACTGAAATCCTGCTCATTCAGTCAAGCGCAGCATAATCTAAGGGAGACATGTGCGTTAGGCATAGTATATCAACCACATAGGTCGATAACGCACGTATATCGTTCGTTGCATGTTGCCGGTCACGTGTTGTGTCCATTGTACATCAATGGTGTAGCTATTGAACTTTGTATTCTACGTCACAGACATGGTCATACACGATGCTATAAATTCAACAGCATTTCTCATCACGTAAGCTTCCATAAGATTGAAGGTTCGAAAATTGAAGGTTCGAATATTGCCGCTTCGACAGGTCAAACGACGGCAAATTTAAAGGCATGCTGAGGGCGTACCACAAGCTATTGCGTGGCTGCACACCAAACAAGTTTAGAGCCTGGCTTTTTTCGATCACACTTCTCAACACTTTCAATACAACACACAAGCAATGATCTTATTAAACAAAACTTGGAACCGCTTTGAGAACAAAAAACACCTCTAGGTAAGCGTTAGGATATCGAGGCCAGGCTCGCTTGGCCAGTTGGGCCCAGTCCCCTGGCGGCCACGCAATATTTTGTCACGTTGCAGAACACGGTCATCTTACGTTGTTGTAGTTGTAGCGAGGAGGAATAGCAGAGCTTAAGTCAAGCGTTTACAATTCTCGTTCTTGGTGTATTCTTTAACGCATTTTGTGCAAACACAACAGAAAGACACGAGCTCATGCCTGTTTAAACAGAATCCTGTCCAAGGCCAATCTCTTCGAGGCAAGGGACTTCATCACGTGGTTCAACGTCAGCAGAGCACGATGCTGCTCTAGTTCACTACTTGCCTGAACGGCCTGGAAAGCAATATGGAGGCAAGCGCATACAATTCACAACAGCGGAATCTGCTCACGAAGATTCACGAAGAACCTTCTTACGATTATCAATCAGGCCAGGAATAGCAACTGCAGCAATAAAGTACAACATAAGATTCAAGTTGAATAGTAAAAAGCAGGTACCTCCTCCAGCGAACTCGTGATGTTATTTTCAACAACTAATGCCATAAGCAGAACACAAAGGCGCACTAGATATATTTTCGTAAGGATCATTACCTGCATAGTTTCTGAAATAACTTCCGGCCAAGTACTGATGTCAAACCGAGCGATCTTTCCAACCAGCACTGCCAACTGAACCGCCAGCTTGAAGGCAGAAGGCGAAAACAGAGAAAAGGTGAAGGGGAAGAAAATGAAGCAAAGGCCGCACTGACAAAAAATACTGTTGTATTCAGCATGCAAGCACAACTAACAAGTTATCGATATCACGAGTTGCAGAAAAAAGTGGCGATGGCGCCATATTCCCAAGCTGCAATTATTACTCTCATTGCTTCCACTATTATTATCACTAGATCATCATCATACGATAATGAAAGCAGTCTAAACCTGATAAATTATCATATATAATATTGCCTTAATAAATTATATCATATCGCATTATATAATATTGCATTTTATTACAATGCATTATATTACAGTATATTAAATCACGTAATACTATTTGACATCATATAAGATTACATCATGCCATATTATCTTATTATATTATACTATATAATACACTGCATTATATTATACCAACATATATTTTACTATATTATAGCATATCGTGTTATATTATGCTATATATTATATTATACTATATTATATTATATTACATTATATTATATTATATTATATTATATTATATTATATTATATTATATTATATTATATTA
>QQSS02183550.1:0-13988 GCA_003687565.2 Craspedacusta sowerbii | reverse complement strand
ATAAGTTCCCCAGACTTATAAGCCACAAGACCGTTTTCGGCGAACACATAGTCATATGTCCTAACAACTGAAAAAAGACATTACTAACTTCTTGATATTAGAAGCAACGACAGAAAATACAATCAACAGGCTTATATTCAAATACATCGTCGTGCCACTATCAATGCCTGCAGTCCGAGCGGGAATACTTTTTCCACTAAGTGTCAACCTTATATTCTGTATTGCCAACAATTTCTAGGTAAACTGATTTCACTCTCGTGAGAAACCCTCAACAGAAAGCCTTTAGTTTTGGCACATATTGGTGCTAGATAAGTGTATACGTGTGTGTACCTCATTGCCTTATTGTCTCAGTTGCTGCAGCGAGTATTTTGGAGTAAGTGTTACGATGATATCGCCTCAATAGTGTTGTTGCAAATTCCAATAATCAGTCCATTTACTTCGTCCAGGTTTTGCTTAATTAAATTATATCTTGACTTTACTATAAAACGGGGAACTTGTACATAAAGTACAGAAGTTGAAGTTGAACGAACTGAATTCGATCAGTACAGAAGGTTTGCTTAATTTACAACACAATACCGATCTACTCACAACAAAAGGTTTGCGTGTCTAAGCAGCAGCTTGAGGTTCTAACTTTTTGGTCCCACTGGTTTGAAATGAAATGTAAAGTAACAATCAGCCCTCAGCGGCAGAGCTTAAAAGCACGCTGGTGCAATTTGACTGTGCCTTGAACCCCAGCAGTCATTCTCAGCATCTGGTGCGCGCCGATAAGCTGCCTTCAACAATCTGGTCCTCGTCTGACACAATAAAAAAAGTCAGTATGTGAAAGTATTAACTCCGTCTGTACTTAGTTCTGTAAATGCTGAATATACCTCCATCTCTTCAGAAACACTACCAAGTACTTTGATACGAACCCTATCAATCCACCATTGGCATAACTTGAGCAGCTTTGGACAGATATCATACATCAGGCGAGCGCGTGAATGATGAGGTGAATAGGAAAGCCAAGATTATACTGGTAACCTGTGCCCATGATTTGGTTTTTCGATTTTGAGACAATGCGGCCAGATACGCCATGAAGCGTGAATAGATCTAGACAGTTCTTCCATATCCAGAAACCAGACGTGGGGGCAACTTGCATTTCCCGAGAGCTCGGTCTTCGATGAAACTTTTTGAAAATACTTAATAACATAAAAAATGCTGAACTGCTGCAGATGATGCAGCGGTTACTTGTGTTTAACATGCTCTTTAACAGCGGGCTTTCCAACGAACGGTGAAAATAGTTTCCATATTGTTGTATGTCACAGCTGCAACTGAAGCGGGGTAACTGTGGACACAGCTTTATTCGAAATCGTTAGCAGAAAAAGTTGCCCAGTAATATGTACTTGCTTTCTATTGACATTTTCCCTCTTTGTAGCACGATGCATAGCTATATGATATCCACCAAAATGATATTACCAATTGACAGCCCATTTGCAACTAGCATGCTGGTATAGGCTTAGTGTCGAAAGTCATCCAGAGGCAGGTGACTTTGAAAAGTCTCCCAAAATCAAAGTACAGCCCAACAGATTTCGTAGTCGTCTTCACTTTGCACCAACAATGCTTCTAAATGTTCTAGAACTTGTTGCATTTATTAAATATTGGGCTCCAGTGCAAGACTAGGTTTTCTAACAATGGCTTTACAAGACAAACTGTGAAAAGTCACGCCCATTCATGACAATTAAATAAAATTTAAAACCGATAAAATTTTAAAACCTGATAATCCCTTGTTTTATAGAACCTTCACAACCAATTTGTGTATAAAGTCAACTAAACATCAAGAAAAAAATTATGCACTTTGATGAAGAAAAATTACTCACTAGAAAAAACCCGAAACCTGAGAAATGTGTCCAGCGCCATTACCAAATCGTGTGCCCAAGGAAACAAGCCTCTCCCATAATCTATTTCAACAAATAATCTTCTTAATAGCATTTGGAAGTTTGTTATCAGAACATATGGGCAAAAAAATCAGCAAATAGAGATGAATGCTTACAGTAGTCGCCACCCATTTGCTCCTTGATTTTTTCCAGATCTGAGCCTCCAACGACTCCAATAACAACTTTTTCTTTTAACTTTTCAAGGAAATCCCTCATGTCCTCTTTTATCACCTATAACATGGAAGGTTTTAATGTCTGCAAGGACCAAATCAGCACAAAGCGTAAAAGCCTTGTCACTATTTCTTTGCAACTTTCAATCCACAATAAAAGCTACACATGTCACAATCTTCTCTAAGTTTTACCAAGCACAACCCAGTTCTGAGAAAATGAAAAATTTATTGTCTTGAAACAAATCAATACTTTAAAAAAATTTATATGAATTAAAACAAACAAAGCATTAATCTATTTAATCTGAAAGCCAATAGAAAGCTTGCATACCTGACGTGGTGCAGTTAATGTTCCATCAACATCAAATAAACACATTGTTGTCCTAGCTTCAGCCATTTATAATTGAAAATAATGAGCAACAACTAAGGGTAATCTTTTCTAGTAAATGAAAGCATGATGTTAATAATATCCTTTAAAGAAAAAAAGTAACATCAAAGTTTCTACTTTAAAGGTTTCAATAACTGTTTTCAAAAAAATCTAATTCCAAAAAGGGCAAATGACACCTGCTTCATTCATTTTTGGCATGAGGAGAAACACAGAATAATATGCCAAACATACAATGATATACCATTCTAGTGCAGAGAATTTTGATTCAAACTAACTACGCTTGAAAAAAAAATTATTGATAGATATGTACCAAACAATTGCTAATTCTTACTTGACGGACTGCATGATTCCATTTATCTAGGTGCATATGTCCACAATAAGTACGGTAAGCTTTACAACAACTTACTTCATGGAAAAAGCTTTGAAAAGTAACTCTGGAAGCAATATTACAATTTGAAACTGAACAAAAAACTTATTCAACAACTATCTCATCACATAGCACACTCAACTTATGCCTTTCTTAAGCCTGCTTTTAATGAGACGCCATCATAAGCGACAAATAAAAATTTAGGTGCACTTCAAGAATCTGGATTAAAAAGCATGTTTCACACTGCGCATGCCAAAGGAATACCTATATTCTGACATTTAACAATTTTCAGCAAGCAAAACACTAACAAACACACTTTCTCGCAGCCTAACTTGATCTCCGTCCCAGTACCAAAGGTTGCACATTAACCTTGCATACTATTTTGGAAATTATAACCAAACATACTAAGCCCATTTTAGGCAGCTACGTGTGCCAAAGCTTGTTAGGCTAAAGTTATTCAGTATGGCTGAATTTCTTCCCGAAAATAATTCACTTTCTGAATCATTAATAACTCAGCTATTTTTATGCAATTTACACGAGTGTAGCCTGTCAGGCTAAATTCTAGCTTATGTCTCAATGCCAATTACAGCAAATTTTAAATTAGCTGATAAAACTTAATTAAATTAAGTTTTATCAGGACTCTTGATATGTAAAATGTTCGTAACATGTGCTATTCAAATAAAAATTAAAGCCTTCAAGATAAATGTTACTAGAATTGCTGAGAACAAGCACAATAGTCGAGATCCAGAAGGGAAAGCTACAGGCTTCAATTCAGCGAAGGAAGAAATTACAGAACGGTATCCATCTCAGCCGCTCATGAACACATGTTATATTTATATTTGTTGCAAAGGTACTACTTGAACAACAATTAACAGCTAAACTTCTTCTGGCATCTCCCATATTGTTCTGAAACATAAATGCTTCGAAAAAGGTTGTCAATGGGCAACACAATGTGTCAATGGGCAACATTATATGTCACATATAATAGGCAATAAATAAAGCATAATCAGCATACACGCTATAGCATCGCACGCTAGTCGACAACCTTCTCGCATATAATCTTCAGCACATAATAGCAAGCATTTAGCTGAGCCATGTACAAGTGGCAGAATGTAGTAAACTCTTCAAACGAGCGTAAAAACTCAAAATGAGGATCCTGAGAAGCCAGGCCTTCCCCGACTTCCCAACTGTAATTTCTAATTCCAGTGCCGTTCGAGACGTGGCATCTTCGCATACCGCTCAGTTGCTACCATGGAGACGCGACTGATTGCAGACCGCTACTGTTCTACATACATATCGAAGAAAATTGGATGCCAAGGCAACACAATAATGAGGAGAGTATGGCTACAGAGTTGCTTTGGCTGTGAAAACAACTTTTGCGAGTTCCCAATGGTAGAAGAAATACAAAATTTGTAACAAGTTTCAGATAAAAAACAACTTGTTTCAATTTTAAGGACAGGTTTCGGTAATCGCTTGGCACTTTCAACTATCATAGAATACATTTCAGCAAACCATTTATAAGAAGGAGGGCGTAGACACACCAATTGTTCTAATATTGAACATTAGAGCGTATGAAACGAAAGAGAGACGCACGAGTAGGAGCACACAGGTTTACAATCGCTACCCAGCAAATGCTTCAACACATTAGAATTTTTGTCCTTACCTAGGTGCTCCTCAACCCGAGTTGTGAATGGTCTCTTCAATGTAACAGGCATTACAGCCTGCACAAAAAAATTTGTACACAACACCAGATCTAGTGTATATGGGCAAGCAACCTTTTGGGCTAAAGTAAAAACCAGTATTAAAAGAAGAAAGTATAAGCTTTACATCAGTAACTTTACTATAAGTATTTATTATACGACGGATTTTTGGGTTAGTTCTTTGGAAACAAAATCAAGTTATGGGAATTTCAAGTAGCGTGGTTGACCAACCTTATTATCTTTAGGACTTTGGTCCGTGGAACCAGTTTTGTGTGTAAATAAGACTTAGTAAATCTACTTACAAGAAATTTAGGAAACGGGTTATGAAAATATTAGTAACTTTCGTTATATCCGTATAAAATTGGCGCCATGAGTTGTTAATTTTGAAAACATGGTCAACTAGAGTCTTAACTAAGCCGATCTTACAAGAATAGGCACAAAACAATCAAAATTCAACAAAAGACCTGGGAAAGTGTGTTTTTTTTTCTTCAGAAAATCGAAGCGAGAAAACCTTTGTCAGCAGTGCCATCAACAAGCTTATCTAGAAATGGTAACTTACCTTCTGTTTCATACTCTACAGTTAGTTTAATATTGGATTGTCTAGAGTTTAGCTAAGTAAGGAAATGTATCACATCATCCGTAAAGTTAAAGAGACCAAATGTATAGTCTACATATCTACGGTTAAAGATTGGTTTCTGGAGCTCCTAGTTATTCAGCGAAATATTTTCATGATGACCAATAAATAAATTAGCTAGTAAGGGATCAAAAGGAGAACCCATAGCCACCCTGTCAACTTGATCGTAAAAAGAATATTATATCAAACATAAGTTTGAGCCGTAGCAAACAAAATAGCTTCTTATAGTTGGGTTCTAGTTTAGGACTATTAAATAAAGTAGTACTTACTGCAAGATCGATAGTCTCCATTAAAGGTACGTTAATGAACAAGTTTACAAACGTCAAAGGCATTCATCAACTTACCAGCTGCATATGTTTGATGAAAATACTTAACAAAAAAAAATGAATCCTTCGTAGTGTAGGTGTCCGAAATATGACGAGAGAGGAAAGAGGATAAGAACTTAGCAAACTGATAGTGAAAAGTAGAGCTGCTCTTCAATCTTTTTAATATCGCATGCTTACTCAAGGTACTTGATACATAGTTATTTGCTAGGTGATCCAGGCGGGCTTTGACTTCACCGATCCTTGAACTGTCTTTCAGGTTCCCCGTAAGATGACGAATCAGGAGTTCAAAACTTGCTGAGACATCCGTTTTGTGAATCCTTGAAGATGGAAGCTCATACTTTAAGCCGTACTTTAAAATTTCGCACTCATAGTTTGCAAGAAGGAGGGTTAGTTATAAAATCTTTTGCAGGGTATGGAACTGGCATTATACGAGTAAGCTTAAAGAGTTTCTTTTCTTGAATTTTACAATACTCTCTCATACTCAGGCAATCAATATTGCGTACCAATTTTTTTGTGCAGGCCGTAATGCCTGTTACATTCACAACTCGGGTTGAGGAGCACCTAGGTAGGAACAAATCTGTGGAATTCTAATCTGTGGAAGCATTTGCAGGATAGCGATTGTAAACTCGTGTGCTCCTAATCGTGAGTCACTTTTTTTTTCACGCACCTTCTGATTTCCAGAGGAAATTGAAAGAGACCATGCATGCTCATTGGTTGAAGCCGTCATTAAACACTCAAGTTAACCACCTAACGTTATGTCTTTCTATGAGGACTCTATCTTCCTACTTTCCATCTCTTTTCTTCTCTTGTTGTGGTTCGCTCTCTAATTCTACTAAGCGGGATTTTGCCGCCTACTATAATTGTTTTGTCATTATTTTGTGAAAAAAAATAAATAATTAAAAAGACTGGTTTGCTTCCTCTATAAAAGACCGCAGGCAATGCGTGACGATAGACTCGATTGACTTGACCAATGACATAGAGTACGGGGTTCCGCAAGGTGGGACCATTGCTCTTCTTGTTGTATATAGATGACTTATGCAATAAATGCAATATTGCCTTACAAAGTCCGTGGCTCGCCACTTTGCCGACGTCACTAATATCCTGCTGAGTCATTCGTCAATAAAAGTTATTCGAAAATTATTAAGTAAGGATCTAGAAAACATTTTGCCTTTACGCAAATCGTCGGTCCTTAAATAATCAAAAACTGACCTTGTTCTGTTTAAGCGTACTAGCAAGCCATCTGAATTGCGCCTCACGATTTCCTTCGTAAGAACAAGGATATTCTCATGGAACAAAGTTAACTGCTTGGGAGTATTAATTGACGCATCCTTGGCATGGAAGCCCCACATTGCCGAACTTTCCAAGAATCTAACCAAAGCTGCTGCAATCTTATCAAGGATTCGCCACTTTTTGCCAGTAACAACTCTTAAAACCCTATACTTTTGCCTTGCTCAGGGAAACCTCTCATATGGATGCTTAATCTGGGGTTTTGCAAATAAACAGATTTACGAAGATTATATCATAATTATATCGTATAAAAAAAGAGATCTACGAATCATCACCTTCTTGGACTTTCATGAACCAATGTCAAACCTATTTGTGCAGATGAAAATACTTAAACTTGATAACATAATCGAACTCCACAAATTTCTTTCATGTACGACTGAAATATTGGCACTTTGCCACATAGCCTCAAGCCTCTTATGTCTATAAAAGAAGTCCAAAGGACAATAAGAATTGGCGGCATTGGGAAGCTTGACGTCCCAACGACATACACCGTTAAATATGGGGATTTGGTCCTAAAATCCTCAACAGCTTGATTGACTTAGAAATAGATCTCAAGATCAGTAAGGCGCAATTCAAAAGACAGCTACATGCTCTCCTAACCGCTAAATCTAAACCTTAACACTGTAACAACGCAATTGCAAAATAACTACCTGCTACAACTTCAAACTGCTTGACCCATGCTTGTTGAAAACGCTAGCTATTTTTGTAAGATTTAATATTTTAGCTACGATTGTGTTTGTATCTACACGTAATGAAGTGTTAGGGGGGGGATCTTCAACTCATTAGCTCTGCTAAGAAGAGCCCTCCTTCCCGTTAACGACCTTATATAATTTCTCAAAATGGTCGAAATAGCGCTAAATTCACAACAGCTTTCAGAAAAAAGGCAACTTGTTTAAATTTGTAGGACATGTTTCGACCAGCTCAGATCATTTTCAACTAATGCGAAAAATTAAATCACACGCTTTTAAATAAGAAGGCGTGAATTCACCATTGGTAAATAATTGACGCTACAAATGCTCACTCAGCAACCGATTAACAAGTCTAGAAGGGATGGCAATAAGTAAACTATAGTTCAATAATAAAAAACACGAGGGAATAACAGCTGTACGCAAGCGCGCGCAATTAGTGAGAGGAGAACAAATTAGGAAGGCAGAAAGACTAGATCTAGATAGAAAGAGTAAGAGCTAGATGGTTCAGTTGGGCGTTAAGGTTAGGCTTTAGTCAGAACACTGGCGCTTACAATCATCACTCGCTTGCAAGTGTTTGTAAATATGCGAGGACTTATCTTTCCCAAATGCTCATCAATCCGAGTTTTCAGATATCTGGAGGATTCTCCGATGTAGCAGGTATTACAGCTAGATGGTTAAGTTGGGCGTTAAGGTTAGGTTTTAGCAATTGAATAAACATGGCCTCTTTCAGTTTCCGCTTAAAAATCCGTCGGGGATTAATCTAAAACAGAAAAACAAAGATCAGAACACTGGCGCTTACAATCATCACTCGCTCGCAGGTGTTTGTAAATATGCGAGGACTTATCTTTTCCCAAATGTTCATCAATCCGAGCTTTCAGATGTCTGGAGGATTCTACGATGTAGCAGGCATTACTGCCAGCAGAAACAAATTTATAAAATAACTCCAGATTGCAAACATTTGGGAAGCGGATCCCTTATAGAAAAGTAAGACCGAGCCTTAAATGAAACAGAAATAAGTTTAACATCACTACCTACGCAATAACTACTAACAATGTTACGAATTTTTTGGTTAGTTAAGTCAGATACAAAACCTAGATAAGGGAGCTTAATTATAGTAGCGCGTTTGTTCACCCATCGATAATTTATCACATGGTTTAGTCTTGTATTCAGACTTATTATGCAGATGGGACTTAACACACTTGCTGATTTTTACTTGCTGACGTTTCTAGCCTACAGACTGCCGTATTGTAATACACGTGATGAAACATTCAACCGGAAGCGTCTCCTCCTCACTGTCTTACACCTGAGGAAAAATAAGGAAAGAAGGATTAATTCTCACTTGCTGGCAATCTCCAATGATGTTCGTAATGTTGTTAACACAGTTGAATGGTACATGTTGTACATGGCAATACGCAGGAATGTTAAAGACAACGAAGAGTCATTCCAACGAATTCATTTTAAAAAATTGGAAAAACTTACGGGAAACAAGTCCCTTCCGCATTCTCCTTAGGAAGTGATTACAAACTTATCAAGATATGAACTCACAGTGGATGAAGCTGAGATTCTTAAGTATGGGCTTTACCACGCTATCCCTCCGCGAAAATCTCGAAGTACGATGTTTTCACTAATTTCGAAATTTTGAGTCGCTATATATGCTGACATGTTAAAGAGCCTGCTAGACCTGGAGAAGTTCGGGCTCATCTATCCCACCTCGCTAATAACTACGTGCTTGGCTACGAGCCATTGTCAAGTACGCTTAGGAAGCATGGAATTCTTAAGTGACTAGGAAGGAACTGGGAGATTGTTATCACACGCCCTGATAAGGGAAATGGCATGGTACTAATGAACCGAGCGGATTATGCGAAAGGAATTAATGAAATTCTGAGTGATTCCTCGAAATTCCAAAGGATTGAGAGTGACCCAACTCTAAAACTTGAACAGTCTCTTCAAAGGTTCTTGCGCAAGCTTAAAAGTCTAACGTTTTTTAATGACGATATAATGTATGCGAATGTTTATCCCCGCGGGTCGAAGCCAGCGCACATTTATGGTCTACCTAAACTTCATAAACCTTCTACATCTATACCATCTCTTCGTCCTATTATGTCTTCTTGCTCTATTTATAACTATGAACTTGCTAGATTTCTCTCATGCCTTCTTTCACCTCATATTCCCCATGATCACTCTACGCGTGATTCTTTCTCATTTGCAAATGATATCAAACAGGTAAGCTCGTCAGGTAAGATAATGTTTTCTTTCGATGTATTTAGTCTCTTTACTAATACCCCTTTACATAAAAACATAGACTTAGTTGTTCATCTTATGTTAGAAAATAACCCGAAATTTACAATAACTAAGGTCCAACTTTGCAAATTGCCTTTATTCGCCACTGCCCAAACTCACTTTTTATTTGATAAAAACATAGACGATCAAATCGATGGTTTTGCCACGGGGCCCCACTTAGACCAGTACTGGCGAATCTCTTCATGGGAACAAATGAGAGAGAATGGCTCTCTCTCAGAAACCATGCTTCTTTCGAAGGTATGTAGATGACGTAGTTTGTTTGTTTAAATCAGTGGGTGATGTTGAGCATTTTTTAGAGTACCTGAACACCAGACACCCTAGCATTTAAGTTCACGGTAGAATATGAAACAAATCGGAAACTGCCGTTTCTCGATGTTTTAGTAGACGGAATAATTGGCGATTGTTTCACCACTTCTATTTACCGTAAAGTGACATTTACCGGTCTACTCACTAATTTTAACAACTTCTGCAGCAATTCATATAAGATTGGCTTGATCAAAACCCTCATCGATCGCGGTTTCACCGCGATTTAGAAAAAACTACGATTATTCTAGCAAAAAATCAATTAACAAAGAGCCTGGTCAGCAAATGCGTAAAGTCCTATCTGCTTAATAAGTTTGAATCCAAGACTAACCCATGTGATAAATTATCGACAGGTGAACGAACGCGCTACTACAAGCTCCCTTATAAAGGTTTTGTATCTAACTTAACTAACCAAAAAATTCGTAACAATGTTAGTAGGTATTGCGTAGGTATTGATGCTAAACTTATTTCTGTTTCATTTAAGTCTGGGTCTTACTTTTCTGTAAACGATCAGCTTCCCACATGTTTACAATCTGGATTTATTTATAAATTTTTTTTTGCTGGCAGTAATGCCTGCTACATCGGAGATTCCTCCAGACATCTGAAAACTCGGATTGATGAGCATTTGGGAAAAGATAAGTCCTCGCATATTTTCAATCACTTGCAAGCGAGTGATGATTGTAAGCGCCAGTGTTCTGATCTTTGTTTTTCTGTTTTAGATAAATCCCCGACGGATTTTCCGCGAAAACTGAAAGAGGCCATGTTTATTCAATGGCTAAAACCTAACCCTAACGCGCAACTTAACCATCTAGATCTTACTCTTTCTTTCTAGATTCTAGATTACTATTCTTTCTGTCTTCCTCTAGTTCTTACTTCTTTGTTCTGCTCTCACTAATTGCGCGCGCTTGCGTACAGCTTATATATATGACGCTTCCATGGGCATTGTCCATCACCTAAATCGCCGTGATCTGTTGCCGAAAGGTTGTCCCGGATCAATGAAAACAATTATATAATTTTTCCGGTATTCGCCAAGGGTTTTACATACGACTACATCAGCTAACGTGAAATGAACCTGCTCTCAATCGCTGCTACAGTTCTAACTTCAGTATCTTAGGACAACGACAAATGACTTCTACGAATCTCATCTCAGCGACCGACAAGGGGAATCCGAAAGAGAAGAGACTGCATCGACCAGATTGTTGCATGGCGCCAGGTTCTTGTGCTGCTCGAGAACGCGGCCGAGGTCAGGCACGATGTTCGACTATTCTGTATTGAGCAACGAATTAAGCACATACCCAACCATGGCCCTCTTCATTCAACATTCTACTGACAAGTTGGAATATCCTATCAAAAACTAACCCAAGTCGCAAAGAGCGACCCCAAGCATACGTATTGTGCTACCATTATTCTCATGGAGTCGCATCTACAACAACTTATTTGCAAGTTTGAAGTTTACAATGTTACCCTTTAATACTTTAGTAGCAATTTATAAATGCCTGCATGTGGGCACTTAGTTGTACGTAATCCGGAAGCTCGTCGTCTGTGGCAGCCGTTGAATTCCCAAGCTTGATCATGTGTGGGTGGTCAGAAGCAAGCGTAAAGCCATCGCGAAACAGGCGACACCGACGTCATGGGTTATGCGGACGTCGGTAGAAGCAAAAAAGTTCCTTATATCGGGTATGCTTTGATTGAAATAACGCTACCAGAAATTAATACGCGGGCCATGGTACTATTTCTGGTAACCAAGGTTGCTTTAGAAATTCCGATCTTGGGGTTTGACGCCGTGGAATACTTAGTTGGTGACGAAAAAGATAGCGGCTTGATGAGCGCTTCTTTAGTAAACCTGGACCAGAACAGGGTGGCCGCACTGGTGAATCTGGTAAGAAGCACAGATCCCCCGATACCGTTTATGTTAGGACCTGTAAAAATGACTTCCTAGTACCTGCCAACCAGGAGGTTTATGAGTCCTGGCCTGTTCATGTAAATGGCGCTCACGATCGCCAAGGAGCTTTTTTGTTCGAGGTTTGTAGTGACGCATGAACATTAGGGAGATTACATTATAGAGATTTTATCATGGAGGTTGCCTTATTGTGTAACTTGAGCGTGCGCGCCAGCCCAGTGAGAAAAACGTGCTTGATCAGAGAATAGCGTTAGAGCCAGAGTCAAGAGAATCCGTGTTTATTCGCGATGTCTTTATTTGGGGTCTGATTAAATCTTGGAAACATAAAAAATGGCGACGAAGGTTGGTAAACCTGCTGCGTTTGACCACAAGACTATGAAATGGTCTTCGTATAGAGTTCAATTTGAGAACTTTCTTATTGCTAATGCGATAGCCGATCCAGAAATTTCGCGGTCGTATTTGATTACGTTGATGAGAGCACATTCATACGAGATGTTGGAGTCTCTGTGTTTTCCTGATGCAACCAACAAGAAGTCTAGTCGAGTCATCATTTTAAACCCTAAACGCTCAAGATTGCGGAGCAGTATAGATTCGTCAGAATTAAACAGGGACTAGGACAAACTCTACCGGATTGAGGACTTCCTCGTCCTGATCTCCCCTAACGTGATGCAGGTGCTGATTGTTGTCACTTTTAGTGCCACGCTTCCCAGGCGTGCGTTGGCTGGCCTAGCATGCGCCCTTAATGTGGCCTCGTTTGCCCCAAGCATTACAATTTTCATTCCGAAAACGGCACTCTGTCTGAAAGTGTTTTTTTGACCCACATCTATAGCATGGCTTAATTGGCCCTTCGTTTTCTTTCCGTGCGTGCTTTAATCCGCGATTCGGGTAATTGGTAACATAATCGATCCTAGGTAGTGGCATTATTTCAATTTGAGAACTTTCTTGTTGCTAATGCGATAGCCGATCCAGAAATGTCGCGGTTGTATTTGATTTCGTTGATGGGAGCATAGT
This sequence comes from Craspedacusta sowerbii, assembly GCA_003687565.2. NCBI lineage: Eukaryota > Metazoa > Cnidaria > Hydrozoa > Limnomedusae > Olindiidae > Craspedacusta > Craspedacusta sowerbii. The sequence continues at coordinate 1,002 of QQSS02183550.1, read as the reverse complement.
GTTACGAGATGTTGGAGTCTCTGTGTTTTCCTGATATACCCAACAAGAAATCTACGGCCGAATGGCTGGACCTCATGAGTCAGCATTTTAAACCCCAAGCGCTCAAGATTGCGGAGCAGTATAGATTCTTCAGAATTAAACAGGGACTCGGACAAAGTCTACCGGATTTTGTCGCAGACGTTCGTAAAGCGGCGTCAACATGCGAATTTCCTTCGCAGTATTTGCCAGAAGCTCTGACAACAACTTCTGTGCTGGGTTTGCGAGACGAAAATTCTCAACGCAAACTTCTCTCAGAAGCCAATCTCACCCTTGATCGAGCGATTAACGTGGCACAAGGAATGGAAATTGCTAGTCGCGAATCGTCCAACCTTGGAACAATGCCACCACCTCGGATCGATTATGTTAGCAATTCTACGCTCCGTAATTTGATGTGACACCGATAATAACCCGTTGTGTTACGTTGTGACCTCTAGCAAGCTGAATGCCATCAGTCAAAGATGGGTAAATAAACTGGCTGGTTTTAATTTTTCAATACACTATAAGCCCGGTAAACGTAAGGCTGACTCTGACTTTCTGAGTTGCACGCGAGCGAGCGGATACTGATGGTTTATTTTTTTTGCAAAGATATGAAGTACCCGAGTAGAATTGACCTCGCTGCCATGCAAGATCGCGACTCAGTCATTGGACGGGTCAAACAATTACGAGTCACGCCTGGTACTAACACAGGGTCACCGCAGACAAGAAAATCAAGAGGTTCATCGACTCTTGCGGCAGTGGAGGTATATGTATTTAGACTCAGACAGAGTGCTCATGAGAAAAACTAGAATTGGTAACCAACTTGTTTTCCCTGCATAACTTAAGCCATTGGTGTGTAGAAAGTTACACGAGAACATGGGGCACCTAGGTCAAGAAAGGGTGTAGCAGTTGTAACAAAAGTCTGTCCTTGTCTCAAACAGCGAAAACCGCACGTTATTCAAACTGCCCCTCTGGGATCCATCACTA
>QQSS02183538.1:0-28686 GCA_003687565.2 Craspedacusta sowerbii | reverse complement strand
TACATACATACATACATACATACATACATACATACATACATACATACATACATACATACATACATACACACACACACGCACACACATACGCACTATCCAAACTTACAGAGAATCGATTCGGTGCGGTAGATTAACGTCAAGGCAAAACGCCAAGCCGTTCGCAAGTTGGGTTGCGTACATCAGCGCCGCCGGTACGCCGAGTATTTCGATCTCGTGCAATCCTGACTGCTGCTCTATAACATCCATTAAAAAGAAAAGTGCAACCACCAAAAAAATACATAAATTCACAATACACGACCTAAGTTTTTAACTTTTTTCCCCGCTGAGTCCGCGCGCAAAAAAAGATTTCCGCCGAGTCAAACTTGCATGCATTAGCACAGGATTTCTCAACCTTAGGGACGCAAGCGCAACGTGCTGGGTCGCAAACAATTTCTAGGACGTCGCCTTTAGGCCGCGAAGACCGAAATGCGCTAAGATTTTGTTTTGATTGCAAATTTATCAGAGGATTGCTCACTGATCATACTGTTTAGTCTTTCATTGACCACTATGACTAGGACGTGGTGAGAAGCCTCATTCTTCACGTCATTTACGTGCGCGACGCAAGTACTGGGACGCTGACGTGCTGTAAGATTTTTGACCAAAGTCAATGCTGGCTGGTAGAGTCATTGAAGCGCACCCACGAAGCTTGCACAATATACCGAGATATAGAAAGTCGAAATAGGCCTCCACCAAATTCAATTAGTTTCAAATTGACACTTGATATGTGCGACGTTGGAAGCACGCGTAGACGTTTTCCATGATGTTGTACACGAGTCAACCCTTGCGGAAGGGTTTGCATGGTGCAGTTATTTTTTGCTAAAGCCTGTTATCATGCTTGTGTCGTCTATAGCCGTAAACTGCAGACTTTTTACTACTTGTGGCAATATGTGCGTCACGCAGGCTCCTCGTCATGAAAATTGTTAGCTAACTAGTTCAGGCGTTCCTTTGAGTATCGAAGTTAAGGATTAAGTCTTTTCTCTACTTCGCAATTTAATTATATAGGAGTTTTAATAAAGATCGCCCTAAATGGTTAAATACAATCAGAATCTAATCGAGATCAACGGCATTCTCCGCGTCATGTATCCGAAACACAACTCAAAGATATATGATCTACGATCGCTATCATACAAGCAGCAGCAGGAGTCTCTTCTGAGAGGTGTAGACAAAAGTTATGGACACGTTGTAAAGACGACAAGTGAAGACAAAACGGTCGCCAGTTTCCGACTAAAAGTTCAAGATTATGCGCAGATACGCCTCAAGCGCGAAGATGTTGCTTGTGTCCGTGCGTTACCAGTGGGAAAGCAAGCTCCACGACGACCTCGCGTTTTGCAGGGAGCTGCCAACTTGAGCTCATTAATGTATCCGCTGCATGGATGCGAGCTTTGCAGAGAATCAGCTGGAATGGCAGTGTGTTGGGCTTTGCAGTGACGGTGCAGCGTCTATTACCAGGCGACATTCAATATTTGACCGTGCGCCGAAAGCGGAATGGACCCACTGTTTTCGATCTGGTACAGGAAGCAGGCTCGCTAGTTAAGAGTGACTAAGTCTCCTTTTGATCGTTAAACATGTTACAAGAATGGTGTTCGTGCCGATTTAAGAAAGGACAGATGAATCAATGCAATATTTATTGATGTCAGCGTGTTTGCTTCTACGAAGCTGTCATTCTTTTAGCACTGTTTAACTTCCTTCAATCAAAGGAGAAATTGTTAGCTACTGCTAATTTTGCGATTTTATTTGCGATCAGTATTAATTGGTTTGTGATTTGACACCTGTTCATAAATCTCTTAACCCATTCTCATTACCAGCCGATGTTTTTCGACTATACTCTCTTCACAAAAACAGTTTTGTACTAAAAACAGGTTCCATGGTTTTTAACGTGTAACTTACAATAAAAAATCAGAACATTGATAGGAAAAGCGATTATGCCGGAGACTGCTGTACACTGGAAAAGTTGGGTCGCAGGGAAAAAAGGCCGAGAAACCCTGTAGTAGCATACAAGGATGGTGCCCACACATAGACTGACAACTAATGGCAAGTTCCGGCTAATATTGCGGGGTCAGTTCATGGGATCAGCGTCTTTCTGATGTCGATAACGCTATAGATGAGCAAGAGAGCATCCTTCTCTAGAAAACCAGATAGAAATGCAGCCAAGTCATGAAGCAGAGGCGACTTAAATTTTGAAAGAAGCTCTCTCTTGCTGAACTATGTGGCACACAAGGGCGGGGTGGATATGGGTGGAAGGTATTTTTTTGAAGCACAATCCAACGCACCTGCAGTAACCGTCAACGACGATCAAAATAACAAGAACAGCAAGTAAACAAAACAGCAAGTAAACAAAACAGCAAAACCAACCGAGAGACCCGCAAAAGAAACAAGGAATCAAGACTCCGAGATTAGATGGTCACATAAACAACTAAACATAACAAGTAGCAACCACGTTAAACAGCATTTCAGGGCATTACGAAAGCTTAGACAAACGCGACTATACAGTGCTGGGTATTCAAAATGAATCTTCGTCATAACAAATTCGAACGCCAAATTACGAGAAAATTGTAACCAGAACTGACCAGGTCCTCGCGGTTCCATCCGGAAAGTCTTCACTACAATCAAAAAATAAAAAACCGGCGCCATTTATAGAACTAGCATAGCAAGCACGGCAAACTAAAACAAACGCCCACTGCTTAGACCCGCCGAGAAAATTTAGCTGTCGAGAAACAAACAGCAAGGCTAAGGCAAGCAAAGAGAGAAGACGAGATAATTTAGACATCACGACTGCAGCCTCAGCTAGAAATAACTCGGAATCACAAACAACAACACGAGTGAACACTTACGCCATTCAAAATACTTTGCGAAGTCGCCAGACGAAGGCATTCCAGCGCCAACTATACAGTGCTCCGATTGGCAACTGTTTTGCGAAACCCATTCGCCACCCACATGCACAGTTCTAGTAGCCTCCTCCAACTCGTTTTCCGCAGACAACATTGTTTCCCCAACGACGTCGGCACATGCAACTATAATGACGAACAAACACAGCAACTTTGGGAGAACGCATTAGCTCTGCGCCAAAACGTCTATTTGCTAAGCAGCAGCTATGACAACGGCCCAGCAAAATGCATATAGAGGCAACACTCTGCACCATTTTGGTTATAGTTTCACTTTAACGAAATCCGTCAGACATGGACTCGAACCGCGGTGCAATAGAAATATATAAGTAGGTTGTTAATTTTTTATTGGTTTATAGGTAGTAGGTCTTAATTTTTATAAGTCCATATAAGCCTATGTAAGTCTATATAAGTCTATATAAGTCTATATAAGCGTATGTAATTCTATATATGTAATTCTATATATGTAGAAACAGAACTCATAAAATAAGAGGTGACAGTAAAGCCTGTCCGCAAGCGCGAGCACTAGCCAACCTTGAGACGAAATCGTAGCTCTAGGAGGTGTCCCGAATTCAGGATATACCATCCTCACGCTGATCGGGAAAATTAAACCAACAAGGGCGAAGACGTGCTGTCTCCGCAGCTCTTGAAGCTCAGCCTGCTTCGAGTTGAGCTTGTCAACTAATCTCGCCAGTTTGACCTTAAAACAACAGAAGAGCAGAGAGCGATTCAAAGATGACAAAATTCTCACACAGATGCTTCACTAACGAATCGACACACATCTCGGCTGCAAAACACAACAAAGCTACTCACTCTGCTAATCCAGCAGTCAGCAAATCGAAAGACTTTTTACATAAATCAGACGATGGGCAATATGCCCGGCAAGTGCAAGCCAAACAACACTGGAAATGCTTATACTTGAATGCTGACACAATGATGAGCGATATGAGGTAGAAACCCGACATAAAGGCCAAGAGTGGGGGAACAAGCACAGACGGTGTGTACCTCTCATGGAGACGAAATGGGAGCCCCTAACCACCAAAAGAATGCGATGCCACACGTGCCAGAAGCCTCCAAAACTATGCTCTTCAAAAGACATTTTTCTTCTTATTTTTATAAATTTTCCAACATTCCTTGCCTACTTACATTGAGCTACGATACAGACTTGATTTCAGTTGAGCATCAGCTCCGTAAAAATTTCCCTGATTGAGCCACTCCGCGCAAGTACAATATTTCCCGCTTGTTCCATGCCATTACGTCTGGGATTCTCAAACTCAGCTCTATTTTGTGTTTTGTCGTGCCCAAAGTCTATTGTACCTATCCCGGATATAACTGCGATACTATTGCGTCTTGCCTATTTCACACTTTCCTAATGCTCTATCCGAGTATGTACAGTAATGTTTATGAGTTTTACGATGTGGTGGCGTCTTCGACCTGATAAGCCCTGGCTGGGAGGACGCCTCTTCCCACCCCTTCTCACATAAATGGGGCAAGGCGACCAAAACACTACACTTCCACTAAACTAGCTCGCTTGATTCGCTATTACTTCATTCCTAGCCGACCATGCACTACGACCTCAAATGCGCATTATCACTTCAGTGACTCACAAACTTAGCAAAGGCACGTTTGTATAAATTTGCGTAGCGAATAACGCTCACCCTTTAACTCATGCACGAGACAGAACACAGTGAAACACTTAGGCGGAACCGGAAAAATGTTTCAAACTCTGCAAGGCATTATCGGAGATACGATTCACATATATATGTATATATATATATATATATATATATATATATATCAAGCATCGCAATTTCAACGATACTATAATTGCAGCAGTAAAACCCATATGACTCACCTTCTGGTCCTCTACATTTTCAGTAGCTTCCATATCTCTTCTTGTCCTAATAAGTTTGACATTCTCCCTCAGTTGCCCACGCTTTTCAATCGCGCACAGCAAGTCCTTTTTTACTAGACACGAAGTAGGACGTGACATACTGAACACGCAAATCCCATCAAAGTAGCAAAGAATTTTCATAATACTTATAGATACACAACACCTGAGAAAAGACACAAAACAGTCAGCCAACGGCTAACTAAATCTCTCCTTACTAACCATTGCCCAGCTTCAAACGACTAATTTCAAGTATTTGCTGCAGCGTTTCAATTCTTTTCTGCATTACTACAGTCACGATGCTCTACAACGAAAAGCATATGAAACACTTTGCTCCTTTATGTGGCTTCCTTCGCGTATGGGGCAGAGCCTTACTTATAGCGGCGAAGAAAAAGTATGCAGAGTCACATATGACGTGTTACTTACAATACAAGCTACCAAAATGTATCAGGCTATAAGACTATCCAAGAAGAAAAGATGTGCCCGAGAACTTACTATGGACTTCAGACGAACCGTCTGTTCCATCTGTTTTTGCAGCCTAATATGCAAAAAAAGAAGGCGACAAAATAATGAGAAACGTATCATGATGAGCTGATTTTGCTTATAGACTTATTCTTGAGCATGTGGCCAGGATTTCCTTTAGATCGGGAAACTGGAACAGAAGCTCACAGAACGACAGATTCTAACTACCATGCCATCACAATTTTTTCTATTTGCCATACATGAAGGATACGGTGGAAAGAATCAGCAAGTGAAAAGTTAAAACGAACAGCCACCAATCGTCATCGGCATAGGAAAGTATAATGAAGCATAGCGAGTCTTACGGCATGGGAAGAACGTACTTCGTGACACTCAACATACCTGCAGGAACTCGTGCTCAAAGAGCTCTTTTAGCTATGTGGGCATGGCCGTTATCTAATCTGTTTGTGGTCATCGAACGACATGGATACAGCATAAGCAAAAAATTGAATATCGAAAAGGCTTAAGATGAACACAGATGACGAAGGAAAACCATTTTTGTCGGTTTCACTTCCCCTGCAAAGATTTTTAGTGGTTCCTTTGCCTGAACGCCGAAACAGATCGCAGCTTTCTCTCTAAACGTGTAATTATTTCTTATGCGCGGCGAAAGGGCCAACGCTTTCAGCTAGCCATCCAAGTTAAATATGCTGTGGAGCAAAACTCAATCTACTTCCGGGAATAACATTAATAAACTGGATTCAGCAAAAAAAATTTATGCGTTTATGCCGTTTTATGAACATTTGTAAATTTTCTCTGTCTTTCGCCGTACTACAGAGAAAATGACCAAGTGAACTTTCACATACCCAAGGATTTTCTGCGCTACAACCTTGAAGTTTTCTCAACAAGGCAGCAATTTTACGATTTTTACGATTCTAAAGCCGGAGAGAAGAAGGGTTTGACAGAGGATCATCGTGCTTCAGCCAAAACGCGTCAATCCTAATGGTCAGCACTTACGCAGAAAATGGACCGCACGTATATACAGCCTGAATGGCTGTCAAGTGTGGTTAAGGTTTAACGAAGAGACGTGAGGATGGCTGAATGGAAAGGCAAAGTATAGATAGTTTACCAAACACAAACATATAAAGGCTAGTACCAGGACCACATTCCTATAAGAAGTAAAAGCTGCTAAAAGAAATAGCCTACGCTCTTTGCCGGTCAACTAGGAGAGCCCCTACGCGGCAGTAAACGCGCCATTAGGGCAAGTGGCAAATGTTCTATGGCTACCATGTTTGGAGAACGTCACAAGCAGGCCGGATTTACAAATGTATAAACTTGTCATCTGTTGGAACCTTCTAGCCGAGCATCTCCTGATAACAGAGGAAAGTGCGCCGACAGATCCACGAATGTTGGAGGATTGAACAAAGCACATGTCCAGCTCTTTAGCTCCTTGATAGCCTCACTCAACAACCGACGAATGGCGTTCATTTGCTGTCACTGACAACGAACGGAACGCACATCCAAAAATCCTCCTGGCTCCTAACAACCTACATAAATATCTGGCCTTGGTCATCTTTACAATGAAATGAAGTGATCACACTACCAAACTGTTCCCACAGCACAAATTACACCAAAAACAGAATGTAAAAACTGTACTTTACATACCAGTACCATCGACATCTCACCTGCGTACAGCATCCATTCGTAACCCATGCAGAAGCTCCAGATGCTTCTGCTTTGCTGCAAAACTGAATGTGGAAAGCCATGCAATACAAGTTGTAGATAACAGTAAAGATCACTCATGCCTAAGCTGCCAGTACTTGGGTCATTAAATATCGGTGCCTATGATCATAAGCATTACTGTAATGCACGTAAAAACATTGCTGAATTTCCTATACATATACACATAAACATATATATATATATATATATATATATATACATATATATATATATACATACATATATACATTATCTATATACATATATACATATATACATACATATATACAAATATATACATTGTACATATATACATTATATATACATATATATATATATATATATATATATTACATATATATATACATTATATATATAATACATATACATTATATACATTATATATACATATATATATGTATATATATCATATTATATATATACATATATATATACATACATACATACATAAACAACTCACATCCTTATTAAAATTTCCTTACTTAACCAATGTTAATGTGCTTGTGTGTAGACTTTTCAAAATGCATCTTTGGGTCTGGGTATGTATGGTGCAATTGGCTCTATGCTACATATGCGTACACTTGAGTGTTTTGTTTTTCACAATGCATTTAGCAAGAAAATATTTATTTAAACCTTTCACAGCCGTGCACTGTACTTGGTAAGCCTTCGCTGGCTTGAGATTTCTGCATAAAGTATCCTGATTTTATGCAGCGAGCGCAGGTAAACTGGCGTTTTGTTCTGCCACATAGCGGACAAATTTCCACTGCTACTAGAATAGGACTTAACATTTTGCAGATCTGAGCTTCCTAAAAACCTAAAATAGCATTGAACAGTAAAAACTCTGTGCTGCATATGAAATGATGCAACCCATTCCATGACAGTACATACACGGGACAGCATGGATTCAGAGTCTCGTACAAAGATACCATAGACAAAAAAAGACAAAATGGACATTTACATTACAATAAATTTATTATTAATGCCATAGCCAGCAAAAGGAGCAGTACATGAGAGAACATTCGCATGAAGCACGAATAGGCAATGGTCAACAAATATAATTAGATCAAGAAATTGTTACTTCAAGAAGTGTTACTCTTATTGAGCAAACCATAAGACCATTTTATAATCTAGCATATACATAAAAATGATAGTAAGATAATTAATGTGAATGATACATACATGTATTATCATACATATGTACATGTCAATGTAAACAAACTTCTTGGTCTCAACTACCTATTGCTCAACATGTATACAATATACAAAGATCCATCTAAACAATCGATTGCATCTACCATGTCAAAAAACATCACATGAACTTAGCGAGAAAAAGCAGCACCATATTGCTTTGACAATATATGTAACAGCTAAGAATTTAGCTCTAAAAAAGGTACATTAACAAGAAAATTTCTGACCTAGGCACACAACAAAACAGTGAGTATGGCCTTCAACCAATCGACTGAAGACTAAAAGTAAAATCCAATATTGCTTGCTAGGCACGTCTTGCAGTTCTAGCAGAATGTCTCTTGGAATCTTCTTCACCTTACCACACATGTTGCAATTGCCTTTGTTGCTGCTATAACAGTATGTCTGTTGGAATCTATGTTGAAAGAGCAATTGCTAGAAAGTTCATCTTGATTCCACGTAGTTTAGTGAAGCAAGAAAAAAAGGGGGAATGCCTGCTGTATAACTTTTGTCCCCAATTAGGGTGTTTAGTTCTTCCTGCCCTATTATGTAACAATGATCTGGATCCCATCAAGGCGACAGACCAGAAGAAGAAGTAGAATGCCCATGCCTTAAGCAACCTCGATCTGGATCCCATGAAGTTAAAAGACCAGAAGAAGAAGAGGAATGTCTTTCGCCTTACTCAACAGAAGAACAATTTAGTTGACCCGGTATTCTACTCACCAGAAGCTGAGTTCGCTACACTAGCGATTACAGCAACTTGCATACTACATATTGCATATAGTTGCATATTGCAAGACAATGCACTATAACGCAAAGTTATAGCACGGCCTATTACCAAGGCAAAGTAAAATACGAATCCGATGCTTATTTAATGGCGGGCAAAGAGTCCTTATGTGACATCGCTGAGGGTTTACGAAGAAGCCAGGGCAATTGCGGACGCCGAGTTTCGATACGCAGACGTCTTCCAGATAGGAAGGAATTCGGTCCCAAACACCCGACTCTAATTCAATTCCTTGAGGAGCGTGAGAACGATAAGGTGGTGGTAGGATAAAGAAAAAACATTAATCCAGACATAATCGGCTCAGATATTCAGTCAAGTCAACATTACCAAGCTCCTAATATTTGAAGGGTAATCATAAAAAGAACAACACCTAAGATGGTTTTCATCTTTTAATACGAGAGCTTTAAATACTTCGTTATAAAAACCACAAAGTACTTCAATATTGATTTACACAAGCAGCTACAGCTACTACAGCTACTTCTCATCTATCTCAGTGACGACGCAGCTGAATGGCGTGATGTCGTCGCCGACAATCAGCACTTTGAGTTGGTCCTGAGTAGAGGCACCCAATCAGAAAGATATGGACTATCCATACAACGACGGTAAACGAAGATTCTCCAGCTTGCATTTCCAAAGAGTGATGCAGAATGGGGAGAGAGTTCGACAAATGTGGTTGTGCTATTCAAGCCCTATGGACACAATTTCTGCGTATGTTGCAAGCTATAAAGATGTCCCACTCAGACAAGAAACGAAGACGTGGGAAGGCTCATCGAAAAAATCGGAAGGAACAGGAAATCGAGCACACCCACATACACGGTATGTCAAGATATATTGAATTACGTCGATTATCGGCTGTAATATATTTAATTTATTTGATTGGGGCTTTGGCGAGAGTTATTAGCGTGGGTTCGTCAGAGTTTCTAATTTTACCGTTTTTTTTTTCGCCCCACGCCCCGTGAGGGCATATGCGTTGTGGTGTAGTTAGATTTTCCATTCATTATGAGTTTGAGAGTAAAGTCTGAACGATCACGAGTTTTAAAGTTGAGTCGACGAGTTCACGATCTAGGTCGATCAAGAGTACATGAAGCGGAGAATAAATAAGCTTTTAGAGTTTTAGAGTTTTAGAGTTAAGATTAAGCAGGCCACAAACGAGTCGTCTCCAAGTCTAATTGGACACTGTTTAGATGGAGTAGGCTTTCCCGACGATTTTGATCTTTGTTAGGAAAAGGAGTTTGGGGTAGAAAAAAACGAGTTTTAGTCTTTATTTTCTAGATTGCCAATCGTAGTGAAAGGGGCATACGTCTGATCGAACAACACCAGAAGGAGAAGGAAGTCTGGCGAGATGCCTTAAAGCGAGTCCCTGACGTTTTCATATTACTCTCTGAAATAAACCTTTCTTTCCAAGGCTCTCATGAAGTGCTTAGCTTCAAGTCTAATGGCAATTTTCTGGGAGTTTTCTAAGTTTTGGCGAAATATGATCCAGTATTAAAGAAGTTGCCTGACCAAATAATTAAACAAAAAGTGAAGGATCACTGCTTATCGAATGACATACAAAATGAATTAATTGACCTTGCGACTGAGAAAGTTCGACAGGCAAACCTGTCTTGCTTGCGAGTTTCAAACTACTTTCTGTCATTCTCAACTGTACACCAGATTTTTCACATTCGGAGCAAATGTCTGTGATTCTTCGGTATGTCGCTTGCATCCTAGTAAAAGAAGCTTTCTTCGGGTATTCGAACGTGAAACCACTGGAAGGGGCTCATTGAGCTTTCTGACGCACTTGAATGCTCTTAGTGTATATCCGAGACTGTCGAGGCTAGGCGTATGCCAATGGATCTAATATGAAAGGTTATAATGTTGGTATCCAAGCGCGACTTCTGGAGATGAACCAGAAGGTGTTGTATATACAATGTGTTGCTCATTCCTCGAACCTCGTTCTGGCTGACGACTTTAAGTCTTCCATTCCTGCGATTTCCTTCTTCGGCACAATCAACCGCGCTGGAAGATTATGACCTACAATGTATCGATGACTGTGAAGGACCATCAGAAACGCAATGAGAAGCTTGTTTTTATGCCAATTAAAATCAGTTCATGTTTTTCTTACAAAGATAAGGTCAGTCTATTTTCTAGATCTAATGTTATATATAAATTTGAGTGTCTTTGGTGTAATGCCAAGTATATCGACTAAAGCACTGGACGCCTTGAAACAAGAATTAACAAGCACCGAAACTTTGGAAAGAGCACCGCGGCAGTCACCCAGCATTTATGCAAGTCGCAAAAATGCCTTAACCTCTGCTATAAGTTGCTTCAGTACCATTGATACAGCAAACACTGAAAACATGCTGAGAATAAAGGAGGCTCTGCACGCAATTGTTGTAAATCCCAAACTCAATGTGCATGTTAAAGGTGAGCAAATAACCCTTTTCGTCTAGATGCTCCCAAAGGCTGCCCCTATTCCCAGTTGTTTTGGTAGAGTTAAAATCAGTGGCACTGCTTGCAATAGCTTTCTAAACGCTTTAGTATTGCTATGACGTTTGTGTATATGACTATCAATAAATGGGGATTTTGACGAGTCTGTGGACTGGCAATAGTTTGACGAGTTTTACTTAGCAGAATGACAATTTTCAACGAAACTAATGTTGCAAGCGTCTTCAGGTTTTCAATATGAATGGTTAACCCTGTGAAAACGCTCTCTATCGATTGAAGAAAGTTGGCCACGCTCGTGCTTGAACATAAAAACAAGAGTTTGCAGCAAATTAATTTACTAGCTTGCACAGATGGTCGAGAAATCGCAGAGAAACTGCATGTACAGCGCATCTTTCCCGAGACTCGGTCACGGCAATGAAAGGAAGTTTTTGCCTACGCAGCAGCAGATAGCGTGGGTAGTCAATCAGCCGAAAAGCGTTTCAAGATCGAGTTTTTCATGAAAATCGTGGATCAAGCTATGTCCTCGGTAGACAGCCGCTTCTAGCAACTAAAGATTTGGTCGAGCATTCTTGGCTGTCTCAGCAGTTAGAGCTCCCTGATTAACCTTCATGTCAACAATAAACGTTTTTTTATCATTGCTTACACTTTATAAGAAACCTGGAGATGTCGATGGCAGCAAGCTACATATGGAATTGTCTCGCTTTATCTCTATCATTCGCCAAGCCCTGCGGCTCGTTACACCCGCATATTTTCTGCAATTCATCTACAAAAAAAAAAAATGAATTGCAGGAGCTGTATCCGAATGTTGCTATCGCGCTGAGAATAATGCTTACAAAACCCAAAACCGTAGCAAGTGCTGAAAGGAGCTTCAGCATATTGAAAAAGACGAAGACTTTCAACTGGTTCGCGATGTTTGATGACAGACTCTTCTCTCTGGCCATGATCGCTATTGACAGCGAAGTTGCTCATAAACTTGGTTTGAACGAGATTATTGAACCATTCATCATGGACTCTGATGATGCTCTTTCTTACTATTTTTACTAGTATGTTATCTGAAGCATTTAGCTGAAATATGGTTCTTTATGAAGAAGCCAGTGGCTTTCTAGACCAACCATGCCATAATTTTATGTGCATCTGGACTAGATGAACTACTTGTAATCCGTATGGATTGTAGGTATGTATATTGGTATGGATATATCAATATTGCGTTTTGGAACGCACTTTAAGTATTGCTACGGATCTTCCTTCGAGTAGAAATAGCATACAAATAGAATTGATATTCATCGTTGATCTTATAGATAGTGATGGTGCCTGTGAAGGTGCTGGTGATGCTGATTGCGTAGGAGTGACGCTGAATGTAAAGCTAGCGGAAAGGCATAAAGTTTGATAAGCATATAGTTAGTAAATAAAAGCAAGTTATTTCATTCCTGGAGTCTTTTGGATACGCGCTGAAAATAACCTTGTAATCTAGTGAGTCAAGCGCTGCTATGGATACAGTAGGGTTACCATACGATATTAAAGGTTAAGAGAAAAAAGTCTTACAATAGTTGATGTAGCAAGTTTCACTGACTTACTAGTAAAATGTTCTAGAGATAAATTGGTGGAGTTTTGAGTTCAAAGTGGAAGCGAACTAAATTCGCCATTCTTTTGAGTTACAATAAGAATGCCAGAAGCTTCAAGAATAACGCACCCTTACGTAGCAGGCTCTGTCTACTAGGACTTTGGACCTTCGGTGGCTTTGCTATTGTTTTCATCTCTTGATACTGAAGTTGACCGAGACCAAACTATCATCATCCCGCAGGAGGAAAAATTTCCCACGACGTTCATCAACAGAGTTTGGTACCGAGGGTCATCGTGTCGTAGCCGCTGCTTCTCAATTAAAACCGACCCTCGATTGATCAAAGAATGGCAATGTGCAGCAAAGTTTAACATGGCAGCTGTGTGCAAAGCACGTTTAACTCATTCTCCATGAACCCAAAAATTTTAAATTTAGTAGAAAAATCCCATTTCTTTAAGAAGGTCTGATTTTCTAGAGCTTGTACGGCTTGGGCAGAAGATCAGGGGTGGCCAGAGGGTTGGCTTTGGTTTGTCTTGCAGGAATTTCTTTTTAAAAAGAACATACTACCAAAATACTCCAGCGGCAACAAGTACCGATTGGCGGCCATCATGAGCCTCTAACTGATGCGGGAGACCTCACATTACATACCGTAAAGCTACCATATACTCCTCAATCTGCAATTGACCATATCGACATGCTGCGACAGTCAATATGGCTGCGTTTGCATGCCAGGATACCTAAATGACTTAGATACCTTAGAATAATTTTATTTATTTTCATATAAAATTTCAGTTGCTTGAGGATTGCTCGAGTTTGTTAAGGAAAGGGTCAGTGCTAGGGATAAGGCAACAAATAGTATTATGGTTAGAGTTTGGGTTTTTGTTAAAGTCAGACTTACACAAAAAATAAATAGAAGATAAATAAATAATATGCGAGTAAAAGCTTCTCCATCAGTACGACTGCAGTCCGGTCGCCATCTTGTAAGAATAACTGCTGAGAGACTACATCACGTCACATCACACCTATCGCAATGAACAGCTTACTGAAGAGTAAATGATCGATTTATACTCTCTTAGACCAATCGCCTGCAATTACTGAGAGATGAAAGAAGTATTGCAGACGGTAATAGTGTGTATACCAATATTTGGCAACACATTTGTATGGATTCGGTTGTTAAAGTTCTTCTTTTATTTAGGGATGACTATCGTGCACGAGCATATCGAAATAAAGAAGACCTTGGCGAGTTTAAGCTATCAGCATCTAGAATTATACAAAGTTAAGACTTAGAAAAGCAGCACCAATGGTACCAAAGACGGCGAAAGTAGAAATGATAATGGCCAACATCAATAAACACAGAATGGGAACAGGGAGACTATTTTGAAAAGCAATGTAACATAAATCTAATAGCAAAGCGGAAGTCAATACCATTGATGACACTCAAACGTTCATGCCTTTAGGGTGCAATGTTCCTAGTCGAGTTATCTGCTCAGTGCTCATCTGCGCGATTGATCCCACGCTGCAGGTTTGTCATACGCAGATCTGCACTGAATTCCCAATCACTGCTGTTGCCGACGTTGCTCGCAAAACATCCAAGCCTTGGCCATAATAACGATGGTCTTAGTAGTAAAGTAAAAGTAGTAACATGCTTGTTATAATATGGAATGTAGCTACAAATTTTCCGGATTCTCATAAATCGCGAAAATGGAATAGACTTGAAGATCGCTGGGTGATGACCCATTTTTGAGTTTAAGTTCGCATGCGTAGAAGTCGGTGTGGAACTCCGTAAAGAAATAAATCTTCTTCCATCCAACTTAGCGTCCAAGAATATTGCCTCGGACTGGGAGGCTGTTGCAAATTTTAAAGTCAAGGCAAATAACTTGTTGTAAAAGGAAAGAAAATTGCTTACGCGGTCTTCGATTCCCGTCCAAACAAAAAGTATGTCTGCAATGTAGCATGGAGATTCGATAGCGAAACATGCACATAAAGCATTTATTCATTGTCTAAACGACCAGCTTTCAGGAAGGTTAGTTGGAGGAAAACATTATCAAGAACTACAAGACCTGAAACTTATCTTTCGCTACTGAGTGAACCTTTACGGAGACGAGTGGATCGGTCAGACCGCGGTATTGTTCATACAACAAGATAGAACTGAAACATGAAGAGTTTATGGACGAAGAGATTACGGATGACTGATAGAATGAGAACTAATATGATTCATCCATCAGGCTTCAATAATACATTTTGCGAATTCACAAACGCTCTCATGAGTATAAAGAAGCAGGCTCAATGAAAATGCGAACTATTCGATACCCTCGTTTAAAACGGATAGACTTTCCATATGCCGACTCGATTATTCTTGCAATAAACTGATATGCACCGCATTATATAGGAGTACACACACCAATTAAATATGCAAATCAACTAATAACCAATGAAAAAATGAGCTAGACAAAGAGACGTCACATAGCGAAGAGCGTTCCCTGTTGAGGGGGAGGACATAGAAGTAAACACCGTGGGCATCCCCAACTGATGGCTTGGGTCTTCCCTTCAATACATGCATTGTAAAAGAAAGTAGAATGGATCATTTATTATACGAACAGCAGTCCAAATCGCGCCTTTATAAAAGTGAACTGATACTAAACCTAAAATGCTAAAGGATCGTGCCCAATCGACGGACTATTCTCCAAAATCATGACTTGCAGAGTGTGCCAAAAGTGTTCAGACTTTGGGTTATGAAACCACGCTGCTTTATAGTTGTTATTTTACGCTCAGTTTTACTGGGACGGCACTCCTGATGTCATAGGCCGAGTTCGAGACGGAGTACGCACGTTCAGCATCGGTCTTCCAAAATTCCTCAGTATGGACTGGCCGAAGACAGGAATGGGGTTCACGTTCACTCAGATGAACTGTAAATGGCAACTACATTACTCATCAAAATGTAAGGACGAGAACTGGAAGTTGGTATTTGCTGGTTTACGGTTCAAAAACGCGGCAGAAAGTTGGTACGCCCCGATAGAACGGAAAGCCTCAGGGGTATTATATGGTCTCGAATGCTGCCGAATGTTTCTCATGGGATGCCCAGAATTGATTGTTGCAGTGGACCACACGCCGCTAACGAATATCTTAAAATGACCGAGAGCTTGAAACAATCAGCAAACCATTACACCTGCGACTAAAAGATTTAAAGCCTGATGTATAGCTTCACCATCATTCATGTCCCCGCGAAACCGAAGATGAAGCTGATTGCCGATAATGCTGCCAGACGTTCTTCGCGCGACTCATCAGCACGTTCTCGTCACATTAAAGATAGCATAACGTCCTTCTACGCAGTAGGTAACGCGGAAAACCTGCAAAGCGTCACTTCGGAAAATGTTAACCAGGGTGCCGCAAGACCCACTTGGGCGCAATTCAGGAAGTGCAACGAGCAGGATCCCAGCCGGCCGAGCCGCCCTTGACCTCAAGACCACCCAAAGTGCCGTTTAAAAAAGCCGTCATAGACCCATGTCCTATGCTGGCCAAACCTATATAATATATCATATATGTCGACCGCTACTCCGGCTGTATAGAGATTGAGCAGATAGCAAGTATTGCTGCCTACCACGTTCGGCCCGCTCTCTTAAAGTGGTTTTCCTTGTACGGTGTGCCCTACGCGATTGCATCTGATGGAGCCCCACCATTCAACTCCTTCGAGTACGGCGCATTCTTAAAAACGTGGGACGTTGAAAAGCGAAGTCCTCAACTTACTACCCACAAAGTAACGGAGGAGCCGAAGTTGCCATCAAGTCATTAAAGAGAGAACCCGTCACTGGCCGATTGGATACGAATGCGGGAGCGGCCTTAGTGGCGCGTAAGAACACTCCGGCACAAGAGTCAGGGATTTCACCATCAGTCTATTCGGGTGACCACTACGTAACCACTTATTAATAGGGAACTAGAGGCTGCGAACCGAGTGAAAGATGATTGCCGGGGCTTGGGAAATGACTTTAGAAAAAAGTCACATCCGGTCATTTAAAGAAACCTTCAAAGGTAAACTCCGCCCACGGAAGGTTGGTAATTCCGTACAAATCCAGAGGCAAATTGGTCACCGGCCCACCAATTGGCTTAGTACAGGCATGGTTGGTTGGTTGGTGAAGAGCCAGGAGTTTCCCCGATTGCACAGTTCATCGATCGTCGGTGGCAGCAAATGAAACCAACCAGTGGATGTTGGTTGAGCCTCTCAAGGAGCCGAGTCGCTGTCATTGGCATTGGTTGATCGAATGCTTGAACTTTTTTGCCCTCCATCACGAGAACCATCTTGATTTCCTGCGTAGTTAAACTTCTCAAGGATGGGTCACGTATCGGGCGTGCATCATATCATCTATTATGATTAGTATAATCTCAGGCATCTATCATGTAATGCATGACATAATCGTACTACATTTGCACCCATTCCTGAAGGTTGCGCCACATAAGCGGATAAATACGTTTTGATTGCTCAGCAATGTAAATCATCATCCGGCACCGGACAATTCATATCAGAAACGAACAAATGTATTAGCTCTTTTTTTCTACCTCACAAGTAGTGCGATGCGTACTCAAGCCTTCCGTTTATGCTTGTTAAATTCTAGCAGCAGAAATGAGCATAGTCGGGTATGAAGACTTCCCATTGACCTCTTTCTGCCTGATACTCTTACATCAAATTTCAGAATTTTAAAAGGAGCTTTATGTTCCACATGCTGTCATCTGACATTCACAGCAGTACACTTAGATACTTAGAGCCTTGTAATGGCTTTTCTTTATAATTCTTTTGGAACGCTTGAGAAGAAGCATAATGAGAGAAGCATAGATTTTAGAAAACTCGAATTTTCGGATTTTTTTGTTCTAGAGGGGATAAATTTACTTGCCTTCAAAAGCCGTAATTTCGTTTTTTTTTCGATTGCATGTATATTAAGACGTTTGTGCGATAGCATACATTTCCTTAAAAGTAGATTGCATGGCTTGAAATATTAAGGCTACGTATGCCTAAATTTGCAAATTTATGTGCATAAGGATACAAATCAATTAGTCGGTGACTGCTATGATTGGTAACCTAAGATTCACAATTCAATATACTTTTACCCATAATGATAAGATACATTCGCAAAGTAAGTCAGAAAATTACATGGGAAGGGGAGCTCCTCGTAGCAACACTAATGGAAATTGAGGCGCTCACCCAGGCTTTCTTGCTAAACTTATTATTAACATAAGCAAAAGAAAAATAATAACGAGTCGTGCGAATAACATCCATATTCTAATAAAATTATCATACAATGGAAATTTTTAGATTCACGCAAAGATTATTGTGTTTTAATGTGGATCAGGCTCCTGCTAACCACCTTGCACTTTTCTATGAGGGGAACTTTGTTTCAATAGTAGTGGTTCACAAACGGTCACAAAATTATAGCAAGCATATCAATTACTGTGATGTTGGTTAATATTTAGCAGTAAGAAAAGTGTGGACCTGTTGCTTCGATTGTTTTTGCTGATTTTGAGGTCTATGTTCATGTTGAGCAGATCTTTAAGCAAGTGAGGGCCGATAAATCTCATTGTGCTACTCCCGTACTTCACTGTCCGTGCCATTTGCCAGTTGAAAATTGTACTGTTAATACCTCTTGAAAGTCTTCGTTTTTCTTGCAAAGCAGATAGCATTCTGAAAGGATGTGGTACTTCTCCCTTGATCCAATCATGCATCAATAACTACCTATTTAGAGCGATCAGATCTTGTAATTTTATTATATTTAGTTCCTTAAAAAGTGCCTTTGATGGTGCGTTGGAAATCAGAAAAATTTATAACTCGAATCGCTCGTTTTTTTATGCACGCTAAGCGATTAAGATCTTGTCCGTTGGCGAATGCCCAGACAAGGCATCCGTACGACAGGTGGCTTTGAAAAAGGACTAAAGTAAATGTTTCTAAGTGCTTCAATATACCATCAAAGTGCCGGATACTACTCCACCAACTCTGTTTATATTTTTCAAGAGTTCTGCTATATGGGGTTTCCAGCTTAATCAAGGGTCAAAGCAAGACGACTAGGTAATTGACTTAATTAGCTAAGAATATTCTAGAGCTTCCGAACCTAAGGGCTTGTCTGAAGTCGGTTGTTTCATGTGCTGGTTTAAACAGAATCACTTCGGTCTTTTTGACATTTAGGGATTGGCGATTTGCACAGATCCAGTCAAAGATATTTAACAATTCAAAAGATTATAATTTCCGGATGCATTTTAATGAAGAATGGCTCAGTAATATGTTGTTATCGTCTTCAAAGTGTTGTGCAACGGAATTGGTGAGGCAAATGCTAAAATCATTTATGTTAATCAAGAATAATAACCGACCAAGAACAGATTCTTATGGGACTCCGTAAGTGGTTTCCATAACAGAAGTTTCAGAAGTACTCTCTACGATTGTCACAAATAGCTCGCGAATCGTAAGGTAGGAGAAAAACCAGTCGTTTGCTGTAGCTCTTATCCCATAATGATTACGTTTTTGCAGTAGGATATTATGATGGACCGTATGTATCATATGGGTGTTTCCATTTAATGTCACACAGTTGGGCGTTAATTTATTTTTTTAGAGAGCTCAATTAGAGTTTTTATACCATCCCATGTTTTTTAAATGTTACAGCTATTTTAAAATGGCTAGTCCTACGTACGTTTCGTCCCGGACAAGGGACTCGTCAGAGACCTTTGGTTGGAGTCTTAACTGGCCAAGAAACTGCTTGGAGTCTCATTAAGAACTCGAAATCCCTGGAGACCTCGAGTGCACCGCCTCACGAGAACATAAGCTCTCAAGTGAACAGTTGCACGAGATCGTCACAGTTTTGGCAGACTGCCCCCAAACCACTTGCGCATTGCCAGCTGCGCGGTACGCGGGAAGAATCCCTTGTAAACATTCAAATGGCTAGTCTTAAGTACGTTTCGCCCCGAACAAGGAACTCGTCAGAGACCTTTGGTAGGAGTCTCAACGGGCCAAGCATCTGCTTGGAGTCTCATTAGGAACTCGAAACCCCTGGAGACCTCGAGTGCGCCGCATCACGCGAACATAAGCTCTCAAGTGAATAGTTGCACGAGATCGTTGCAGCTATTTTGTTTAAAATAATCTCGGTAGTGCACTATTTTGCTTTTTCGCAACGGCAGGACTGTAAGGCTACGTTACTTTTGTAGATGGCGTGTATTTGAACTTTTAAGTCGTATTCTGTCTCGGCTAGGAGAATAATAATTTAAATAGATTTTATGTTTTGTGCATTGATTTTAGTATCCCGCGCGTAACGCACGGCTTTGCGTTTAAATTTATTTCTCGTTCGTTTAGGATATGAAGATCCCTGAAAATTGGCAATGCTCTAATCAGCGCATCACCAAGACATTTTAGCTTCTGTGGTGGTGCACAACCCCGAACACTGAGGCCATACTGTATATGTAACTAGAGTACAGCATTGAATGTCATTACCAATACTTCTTGCGGCACTTAGTTACGAAGCTTAGCAAGGATGCCCACACCTTAACTCAATTTTTAGTTAACATGTTCAATATGTTTACCCCAGCTTAGTTTATCATCGACAAGCAGTCCTAATTATTTAACTTGAGTTCTCTGGTTTAGGCATTTTTTGCTTCATTATGTTTAGTGATTTGCTTGGGATGATTTTTGTATTTGACTCCAAAAACCAAAAAGCAGGATTTGCATACATGTAAGCTTGTTGTTTTGGACACCAACCAGTCAGAAATTTTCTTAAGTTCTAAGTTCATAGTAATTTCTATTTGGTGGGGGTTTCCATCAGCACAGAGTATGCAGGTGTCATCCGCCAAAATCTGGAAATGCACTTTCGGGCTTGGCCGTGGCGTTTCGTGGGTAATGACAACTGAATGAGATCTGTTCATACTGATGTTAACTGTGTTTTGCTTTTTTGCATTACCCTCAATAATGGCTGTAATCTAATCTGAAAACGCATTTGTTGAGGAGTTAACGCTCGTATCATCTGCGAGTACACAAGTCCATTTGTTTTTCGTGACCTACTCTAGGAATTCATCATCTCTAAAATTCTTGAAAGTGCGGCCAAGCTTGACCGAGTTATTTTTCTCCCTGTGCATGCATTACTCGGTGAAAATAGAAAGCTGGAGGAAGTGATCGGATATGTGGCACGTCAGATTACCACTTACTGATTAATATTTCGTGTTGTTCGAGAAGATATTATCAATTAGAGTATGATATTGAGTAGTCACAGGCGAAGGATTTGAGGTTGAAGTTATTGCTTGTCAGGGTGTTGTAGTCGTAAGAATCAGAACAGTGCCAGTGATGGTAGTTCAAAAGATTTACAGTTAAGGCTCCTATCAGTTTTATAAATCTATATTCTATAGCAAGAGCATGCGAAGTTTTAAGCATAAAGTATAGCATAAATAATTTTAATGTTCTTCCTGTTTTTCTGGATACTTTCAATAAACACCGCCTCAACATCATTATTGGAGTAAAAACATAAATCGTGAAGTTTTTTAACGTCCTTAAAAATGGAATTGTGGATATAAAAACCTACGCCTCCGGAATTTGTTTTGTTTTAACATCAATAAAGAAGCAATTGTCCACATCATCACAAGTTGTTGAGTTGTCTTTGATTCGAGTTTCTTAAATGGCAATTACTTTTAAATTTATATTTTATTGGGGAAAGCAATCAAGTGAATTCGTCATGATGGGCTGCCAAGGGCGCTATATTTGTGTGCAGGAACCCAGGAGATTGGTCTGGTAGATCTTCAAATGATTGAATTCAGTAGCATCATTGTAGTTGAAGCTATACACCCACGGGAGGTGTATGGAGGGAGGCATAGGTGTCATGTTTGATGTGAGTAATCTGAAGACAATCTTAAGCTATTTTTGTGTAGGTATGGGAGTTAGTGTGACTTACTGGTGTGACCGTAAGTTCTTTTTTAAGTTTATGGCTGGATGGATCAAGCTTGTAGAAGTTAAATAAGGTATTCCACAAAATTTTAATGAGAGGTCTCTAAAGTGGGCTGTCTTGAACATAGGTAAGGAAACCAGGGCAGACCTAGCATTCCTCATGCTATGATCATGTATCTGTAATTAAAAAAGGCGATCAAATTGTCAGGTAGGAGAGGAAATTTCTTGGGGAGGATGTCATAAACAAGGAGAGAGCTCTGTACAAATATATGGTCAGTTCACCTAAGTGTATATGATACACTGAAGATAGGGCCAGTAGGTGCAGTGTGGTCAGTGAAAGTCATAATATGTGCGGCTTTGTTCTAAAGTAGAACCAATCTCTTAATATTAGCAATGTTAGGTCTCCATATGCTACACCCATAAGAGAGGTGAGGAAGGAATATGGAATGGTATAACACCTCAACATTAATGTGGGTACATGGTGTCTACATGTGGCAAGTATATTGTTGGCAGGGGCTAGTTTCTCTCCCAGATGCCTGATGTGCTGGGAAAAGGATAGGTGCTCATTTTACATACATATAATGCTTGTTTAAGAGGATTATATGGTTTACAGTATCAAATGATTTTTAGAGGTCTCCAAAAATGCCACACAGGATTTTTCTAGCATCTAAGGCTGTTCTGATTTAATATAGCACGATTAAAGAGTAATTTTTGAACAAATTGCCCAGGTTTATAGTAGAGATACTGGCCTGTAATTACATCTAAAGTGATATGTTTTTGTATACAGGTAGAGGACTGGCAGTTTTATGTTTCATTGGAAACTTCCCTGACGTAATTGATAAATTTTTAAAATCATGCAAAGTGTCATTGAGTGCTCGTGCAATCCTGAGTGCAAGTGTATTATTTGTTCCTGAGCACTTACTAAAATTGGATGTTATCATGAGAGATTTTCTTGCAAGAGGGGAACGAACCACAAAGGTTGCTAAGTGTTCCTGCATCCTTCATGGTGCTCGGGCGTTTACGGTATGTATAAGATGGTGGCACAGATTAATAATTGGCTCACTATCGTAGTAGTTTTCATGGTCTTAGTTTTTGAAGATTTTCAGCCATTATAGAGACCTCATAATGATCCATTTCCAGAGGCACCTTACCATTTTGTTCTTCATTATCGCCAGTGGCGATGACCTAATGCTAGCCATGATGGTATCTGAGTCCTAAAGAAGGTGTTAATTCAAATTGCAAAGTAAGTTTGTCAACTCATGTTTGGTTCCCTTCAAAGTGGGTATACGATTTTCATTGATCAATTTGAGTTCCTTTTAATAAATTTTCTGATTTTGGTCCCCCTGGCTGTTATCTATAATGATAAGATGCTTTAGTTACACATATGGTCCAAAAAAGGATATGGCAAAATTTTTTTTAAAAAGCATTAACATCAAGGATAAATTTGCCATGGATTCCTTAGAGGTCATTTTGCCATCCATACTAATTTGTATGGCTGACGTAATATTCCAGGTTAAGATTTCATTTTGCTAGTGTAACTGTAAGCATAGCCACATGCCAGCTCTATGCAAAACATGTATGGCCTGGAGAACAATGCCATCACTGGGAAGATCTGACTGGATCTGCTTTGCTGCCCTTTACCTGTGGATGGACTTAATTTTAATGTTTTTATGTGTATTGTTTTGGTAGTGTGTTCTTTTTTCTGCATTCAGATATACGTTAAGTGTTTGGCTGCCTGGTTGTTACTTTCATTTAGATCTCACTATTGTGGTTTTATGAATTTCAATGACCATTCATTTTGTGACATACAGAGAAAGGACTTTTCAAATTTGTTTATAATTTATGAGCTACATCATCAAGTGCCATCATTGTTTTATTAAGGAACAGTGATATAAAAGAACAGCTTTTGCCAATCAGCAGGTTTCGTATCACACATAACTTTTGTTGGTCAGGCCTTGTTTGTCTTAGTAGGTATTATGAGACGTTTTCTTCCCTGCTCAGTTTCAAATATAGGATTCTGACATCTTTTAAAACTCTGTATACAATTATTCTCTAGTTTTAAGTCTGTTGTTCATGCTCCATTTTGCATACCGATTGGTTTTCAAGTTAGTTTTCTTGCTTTTTGTATGGCATCTTCAGTTCTTGCCTTGTGCTATAAGGTCCTTAGCAAGATTGATGTATGAGACTTTTTAAATATTCTTTTTAGTTGGCTTAGGGCTGCCTATCCCAAGACTTATTTAGTTAATATGTGGCGATTTCCATTTGATGGCTACTGGGAAACAGTTCTTTCCCAGCTCAGCGTTTACTGCAAAGTTGGAAAGCTCAATCTTGGAGCTATCTAAGACACTTGATTTGATGCTTGTAAATGATCTTCAGAAGTGAGTACATTAAAAAAATTATCATTTCATTGCTGTTGCCCTGCTCAGTCCATCCTAAAGTTTGGTTGATCTATTGGTATTGTTGACTTTTGCCAAGTTTTACCATTTGTTTTTGTGCTTCATGTTTAGGCTTTCATTGCAAGATGGCTTCCAAGATATGTTATTGCTAATTGTTACGGAAGACATAAGGCTCAGGCATAGATTTATCTTGAAAGCATTATGTCCTGCATTATATGACCTGTTCTGCAGTGATGAAAATCACAGTAAGAATGGTGCTGTTCCCCATTGGACTTTGGACAAGTTTCCAAGTTGCGTTTTTCATACTGATAAGCAGCTTCTGCGGTAAAACACAATAAGTATTATTTAATTTGTGTGTGCTTCTAAGGGTACTTGGTACTTTTTCGCCTTGGTTGACCATGTAGCTTACATTTCAGTATGACTGGCTTGTTGAATAAGTTAAGATTTTTATGTTGTCTTAACTGTTAAATATATCATATTATCGAATGGGAAAGCAGTATTGTTAAAAATCTACTAAGGCTGTTTCGTAAAGGTGCTAACGTATTAACTTACCACCCAAAACCATCGTGTAAAAATTTAAATAGGCTACTGTTTCTTGGCCTATGGCGTTAAGTTTATGAATTTATCAAATAGAAAAACAGAGTGCGTCATATAAACTGTACACTAGTTCAATCTACTCTCCTGTTCTAGTGGTATACGCTGTCTTCCACTCTGGTTACCAACGCGTTATTGGACAGTTAGCTAGTTTCATTAGTAAGACGTTAGTTTAGCTCCACCCCGTTTATGACTGCAGCAATCATGAAAAGAACGGGTTGCTGGAAGCGGTGATTAGCATTTCGAGATCATGAATCGGCCAATCGCGGCATATTGGTGGGGGATAACTATTTGATAACTTGCAATTTTGTGCTCATTGCCATTCATGTGGATTATCCCTTAAATTTCCTCTCAATAAGGGTTATCGGTGCTTTCGAGTTCGAGTTGTGTTCTGCTTGGTGCTTTAAGAATTTTCTACTTAGTTGCTTATTTCTTTATAGAATGATTAGTGGAAAGTATTTCAGCACAGGTATGTTGCATGTTTTTGTAAATGAGCATTAGATTGTCGTGACTATTATTAGTGCAGGCTGCTACCTTTGATCAGGATAGAAAGATGTGTCGTGCATATATTAAGAACGATTCGATTCAGCTTTTCGTTTGAAACGAAGTCGTTTGTGTTTTACTTGATGCTGAGGAAGAGTCGAGGTGTAGCTCGTAGGATCCGTATTTTTCGGTTTGGAGAGGATGTGTCGGCGTTCTATCGGTTTCACTGGTCGCAATGCTTTGGCTGTATCGGTGACGTTGTTTTCATTGTTTGTTTGTTTTCCTTTTTATGACGGTGATTATTTATTGTTTTTAATGCTTATTGTTTCTACTATTATTGTTATTTATGGTCGCGTGGCCGAGTGGATAACGCGCTCGCCTTGCAAGCGAACCTTGAGCTGCGAGACTTCAAACCCCGGTCCGGCCTTGCTCGAGTCAGGCATACTTCCCCTAGGGGTAGTTAAATGAGTACCGCTCAGCGGCGTAATTACACGAGTGCTTATGAACGGATTGGTCGAAGAAGCCTGTGATCTGGCGCGCGCACTCCCAGGCTGCAAAGGTTTAAACTACTGAGAGAGATGTTGTAGAAGACATAATCCGAGGCACCATGCCTAGAATAGTGAATTGTGCCGAGGTCTACCAAATGTGTCGTAATAAAATGAAAGGTATATAAAGTTTTAAAAATTTATCAAAGGAAACCACCAAGCGAGTTATATGCTCTATAAACAATGATCCTAAAATAAAGAAAAATTTCTGGAGATGCTGCAGGAAATTTATTGAACCAAAGATCTGAGTCCTGCCAACCTTCGCTAACGAATTTTGCAAGGTTTTCTTTCTTAAGGTGTTCAAACGTAAGGGAACGAGCATATTTTCGATTTCCAAATGGATTTCTCGGTTAAGATATCAGCGAAATGAAGAGCTCCAGTTCTTCGTGCCCAATCTGCCAAGTGTCTTTTATCAGCTCTAAGCGCATATCTGCGCAACTGTATTACCACTGTGTGCTCCAACGTCTTAGCATCTCAGCATATACCGTCACCATAGGGCCGAGCCACTGCTATCCTTCATAAACAAGGAGACACCGACGACCCTGCCAACTTCCACCCTATTACGTTACAACCAGCCACTCTAAAGATATATACCTGATTTTTGCAAAAAAGGTTCTTCAAGCGGTTATGCGGAAAGTCACATCCAAAGCGGATTTATTCCGGGCCTGAGCGGGACTTTCAAGCTCACTGGTTCTATGGAACTCCTTGTAAACCTCGCACGCAAAAAAGCAGCGCAGTATAACTATCACCCTTCTTGACTTTGAGAGGTAAAGCACTCGCTGATTGCAAGCATTTTAAAATACCACCACATTCCAGACCAGATTTCCAGCATCATTAGTATCCTGGCGGACGTCTCGTCAGTTGCTATAACAAATTCCTTCATGATGAGTTTAATCCCTGTACGAGAAGGAGTTCTCCGAGGCGACTGCCTCGGCCCTCAGAACTTTAATTAGCTCATGAGCGCATTTATGAAATACATCGAAGCTGCTCTTCAGCTATGTTCTCTCACAGAAACTGGCTACAATTTGCTGTTGCAATTAGTGGACTCCGAAAGATCAGACCCTGTTGAACGCGTTTTCACGCGGCTGCGAATGCAGTAAAATGACGATAGGGGTTCACAAGCGCCATACGTGTGGCATTGTGAAAGTCAAGGGCTGGTCACGACAAGTTAAACGAAACATCTTTATCGACAATCAGCGCATTAAGCCAGTGGAATTTAACAGCACTTTCGCCTATCTTGGTAGGTCTTTCGATTTTCACATGTCGGGGGTCAGCCACACATTAAAAATAGCAGCAGCATTTTCAAGCCTTCATCAGGCCATTCATGATCTGCCTCTTCATTCTCGCAATTAAGTCTATATTTACCAGAGATATATTCTACCAAAGATAGGCTGGGATCTGACTGTGTTTGATCTAACGGAAACTTGGTTAAAGCTATGCCTGGACAGCAAATTGCTCAGCTATCTAAGATTATGGCTTGGTATTCCAATATGTGGCACCCTTGACCATAATCACTTCAAGCAAGAATCACTATGGCCTAAATATTAGTCTTGTTTCCGAGAAGGATATCCTGTGCCAAGTCACATACTACCGGTGCGTGACGAAATCGGAAAAAAAAACGACGTAATTTTCTTTCAAAAGTCCACTAGATATGGAATGTGCGTTGGAGCTGATGTCTAATTTTCAACTCGGGAGGCCATATAAGAAATTTGAATGATGAGGAACAATAGAGTTCAAGACTGTCTAACTACATCAAGTCCATTTGGGAAAATGCCCTGCCTTATAATGCGCGTCGCTGGTCTAGTGTGTTGGGAAGGTTGCCGCAAGGTTCTTACCCATTCGCAGCTAGGTACCTAAGTAAAGGTGTACTTAATAAAACCAGCACACGTAGATGCAGTATCGCAGCCTCAGGTCTATGCTCGTTTTGTCTCCTTAGGCAAACACTAGGCCACGTGATTGGCGGCTGCAACACCTCTGACAGAGAAGTGCTTCAAGTGGAGGCACAACTAAATTCTTCTCAACTTGGCCTGTGCCGCAAAGGCTCCTTGCGTCGCGGTTTACAGTGACATCGACAAATGTCCAGAATTTGCCTCCCCATCTTTAATCACGGGTGGTAGATTTCGTCCTGAGTCATTGCTGTCAAAGAAAAGGAAATCTTCGTCATGGAGCTCACTGTTGGGTTTGGGTCCAATATACCGAAGAGCGCTTCGCGGAAACACCAACCTTTCCACGCGCTCTTGGATGAAATGTCCAAAACACGGTCGGTACACTTATAAAACTTGTCTGTGGGCGCTGCCGGAAACATAAGCAGCGATGCTTGAAACTTTTTTTGAATGAATGGAGAGCATAGGATTTAGTCAAACTGCGTCGGAATACGTCATTCGAAAAAGCTATCACCCTTTGTATCCGAACAACGTACTTCCTTTTTTGCTGCAGAGGCAAGCCTTGGAAAACCCCCAAGCTTATGACGTGGTAGCAATTTTTCGTCTTATTTGCCATGCCTGCGTTATTTTTTTTATTTTTATTATCATCATCATCATCATTATTAGTATTGTTACAATTGTTATTATAGCAATTGTTTTATTTTTATTATTATTGTTGTTGGTATAGTAGTAATCATTGTTATTATTAATAATTTTGTTATTATTAGTATATATATATATATAAATATGTATTTTTTAAAGTCTCTCTCTCTCTTTCTCTCTCTCAATTATATGTATATCTATATGTATATATATATATCTATATATATATATATATATATATCTATATATATATATGTATATATATATATATATATATATATA
>QQSS02183527.1:0-13991 GCA_003687565.2 Craspedacusta sowerbii | reverse complement strand
TGAAGCTGTTTTAGCTCGACTTCGAAGATGTGACTCTGGCGATGTGTGCTCTGCTTGTTTTTGCTTTTCGGTTTTTTTTGTATTCTTGTTCGTTTAGTCTGAAGATGGTCCAAGAAGGGACCGAAACGTCACAAAAATTACTAACCAAAGCTGCTAGATTTAGCCACACCCCCGCGTTGTTCATGACTTGCACATTTGCCCATAAGAAATGTGAGCTCGACGGGGCCTGCTCTTTGGGAGGAAGGGGTCTTCAACATTCGCAGTGGGAACTAGAACCGCCGAAAGCGACTCGAAAGCGGGGATCTGCCACAATCAATAAAGCGCTGACTCGACCCTGTGACAGCGCTTACTGGAGTCCAGGCTTGCCTCGCGCTTGCCTCCTCCCCATGCATTCCCTCCACGCGATGTGTATTGCTTTGACTCTAGTGTTTGCCCAACTAGAAATTCGTCGGAATAAGTCTTTTAGCAACATAACTAGCGGCTTGGCAAATTCTCTACGCAGCGAGGGAACCGTGCTACATGGCTCGCACGCGGTTGCTAGGGACTACGCATAATGGAGATCTAATCAAATGTGTCCGGCTCGTTTGGCTTTTACGTCGAAGGCTTCAAAACACAAGTATCTAACTCGCTCGCGACAGTGTAACCGACGTTTTCGCGTCCACAGCTACCCTTTTAAAGATCTGCGCGTAGGACCAGAAAAAAAGGATCTTTTTTTGACCATCTCTGCGCGCTAATTCTGCTGTGCAACGAGATGACGTGAAGCTTAAAGACAATAAGTGAAACGTGGTAGGCAACTGGTGAAAGCATTAGCGGCAATCATAAACAGGATTGCATATGCGGTAGAGGGGAATTAACTGGCATCTCAGCTAACTCGCCAAAAGCACTAAACAAAACGTGAGATCATCGCAATTTATACACTACGCACCAGGATTCAACGAGTACAGTCCCGTTACGACTTGCATCATAGTGTCGGGGCTTGCCAGAAAGGCCGTGTTTGCCGCCTCTGCCAGCTTATCTAAAACAAACGGTTTACGTCAACGTCAGAAAGAAGAAAGGCTGAAAACCTTAAAACTGCTAGACAGTCCAGAGAGGTTGCTTCTTCATATTACAAATTACCCGTTCTCGCTTAATGAGCAACGAGAACTTTGCCCATTCAAACGCATACCACCTTGCTTACCATGGTGCAAGACCAACGAATGAAGGGCTTTTAGAACCATGACAAAGGCATTAATAGAACTATCGCTTGTCACAGAGCTGCGTCATATTCGAAACAAATAAGGAAATGTCCATATTTTATTAACTTAAGGGAAGATACAGCACAGGAACTTTCCAAGCCAGCATATGAGCTTTTTTTCGAAGAATACTTGGAGCAAGATCAAATAGCGCACTAAATTAACATATCTCTTAGTTCTACCCTTGACAATGCCATGATATGAGCAAGACAATGGGTGGCAAAACAAAACTAATAAATTGCTCGCATTGCACATAATTTTGCATTAGCGATGGCGACTACAAACGCTACAGGCTTCCTTACCGAATACGGTGCCGTCCTTTTGCAGAACATCAACAAGCATTTCCCTTAAAAAGTTTGATAAAACGATATTTCTTTTGCGCGATAAATAAACTCGATCCTAAGAAAACAAACGACACACTTAACGGACATTCGCCAAAGCACTCAAAAAAAAGCTCATAAAATCAAAGTATTCCATATTGCACACGCGCTGCATTAATATCTCATAATAATATTCCAAGCAGCTTTCGCTAATTACCACACACGCTAGAACGCTTGCCTATACGGAGCTCTTAGCAACGTGCGTGCTATGAAGTAGTGCCGTTAAACCGCTGTCACATTACACTCGCGGGCGTTCAGACCTTTGCCAGGGTTCCAACAACAAAGCTCTAGAATGTTTGACACCTAATGCTTATTTTCTGCAAGTAATAAACTATCGTCGAATGCCTAGTAACAAGTACCTACAGTAATTACCAGAATGGTTTTGTGTATTGTTCATGCAGGCCATAGATTCATTTTTATATGAGCACAATTTGCAGTCAATCACTAAAATACAGGACATATACCCAAGGTTGCTTAAGCTTTTTTCGCCAGCAGCCGAAATTTTCCAGCGTACTGCCCTTTACAATTTTATGTTTGTTTCGATGTTACTTTGTTTTCGGTCATTGGTTTGATTTATTATATCGTAAGTTACACCTCATCAGCAGTTGAATTCGGGCACAAGAATCGTCAGGGTCTCACTTATAAAAACATATTGCAAAAATTTCCTGGAATGTCGCGTTACTAACGAGTTACTACTTCCGCACAAGTTCCTGCTACCATGGTCACTTGATAATCGGCAGTCTCCCTTCAAATACTGGTTGACGAAGTTAAAGACAGAAAATTCTCGATCTGCTTTGCTTAACATTGACTTCTAAAGCCCACTTCTTTCACCCGGATGTCACTAACTATTAGTCGCGATTTTCCTAAAGGTGTCTACCAGCACTCTGCCATTTAGTGAGTCAAGAACATTTTTTGCAATTTAGTAATCAAAAACACTTTCAGCACTCTGGCTGCTATCTCGTGGCAGAAATCTGCTTGCTCAATACACTATCAATTCTTATTGAACTTAAACGAATATTCCTTAGCCTTACCATGTAATGAAAAATTGCAGAGATAGAATTTACACCTTGCAGGTATTGAGCAAGTAGAAAGCTAAATTGTTCCAGATATGATGGAGAGCTGTAGGGCAATTCCTGAAAATAAATGAAACACGGGAAATGAGACAGATTCTAACCAGTAGCACTTGAACGGACACAAACAAACTTTCTGACACAAATAAACACATACACACCAAAGATGCTTAGGACTAATAGTTAGGAGATCTTCTCTTTGATAGTGAAATGTTCAACTGTTAAGTGCATAGCTAAACTAGGGACGAAAGAGGTCCATACAAAAATGAACAAGAATGTAATGACTTTTCCTTCCAAAGCATAACCATACCAAACTTTTTACAACCCATCGCAAACATCACTAATACACACACAGATACACACACACACACACACACACACACACACACACACACACAAACAAACAAACACACAGACAAACACACAGACAAACACACACAAATACAAGAGCTAAGAAAGGAATATTCATAGCAATTACGAGCTACATACATGAACAAACTTAGCCCATAGATGAAGGTTTATAGTGGATTCCAGTTTGGAAAACATCTCAGGACTGTAGAAGTTTACAACGCCTTTGTAGATGGTGCTATATAAACATATGTTAATAAGTGACTCTTATATTCATAAAAGGGAGCTCATCCAAGTCATATCACGCATCCTTACAGTCCAGAGTTTGCATGCAACAAACTAGGCCACTATAAACGGGAGAAAAATAAATAAAAACAGAATTTACAGTTACCAAAGGCATGGGGGAAACCACATGCACATGCTGATCAGTAACACAGTGCCCAAAGAATCAATTTTATGAGGCTACACTTGCAAAACAATGCAACAAAGAAACAAAATCTAATTCTGGATAAATAATAATTTGGGCACATGCTTGCCTGTACAATTCTTCGTAAGACAGTGGTATGAACTCCCCTGGCTTCTGAGTTAAAATTATGAACAATGCACTTTCAATGCGAGGCCAGCACATATTCATGAAGTCATTAGCACTTGCAAATGTTCCACCTAGAAAGGATGTTCACAATACAACAAAGCTTGTTCAACCCATTCATCCACACAACCAATCAGAATAATAAGCAAACAAGCATACCAAACTAGCAAAGCTAATCTCTTTTAAAAATAAAAATTATTCCCTTATAGCAAACTTGAAGAACATTATTAACGCTGAACACTGTCCATTAACAACCTTTGACAATTCATCATAAAATGGTTTGCCTTGGTCAAGCTAAAATAGACCAAACCAGCCTAGTCCTGGCCACATAATTTTCAAGTAATGCTCTCACTACTTTTATGATAGTTCCTGTCGGCATAAAACAGAAAGTGACTTACCAGCAAGCAAATTATAATGCTGACGATACTCAAAAGATTTGGCATAAAAAGAAGCTGTGCATGAGTTAGCATATGGGTGTTTTTTTTTTATCCACATTCTGTGCCCGCAAGGGTCCAACAATCCTCTTGTTGTAAAGGCTGCACACTAAATTTGCTTCTAAAGCACTTCGTAACATCATCTGATATAACACTGATAAAGATCTGATAAAAAAACATCTGATAAAACCTCTGCAGCAACAACATCTGATACAGGCCTCCTAGAAATTTCGATAAAAGCCTGAGGTGGTATCAGGTAGATCATTCCATATTTCTTAGTACTCTATCATCCATACCAGCCATGCAGTAGAACTTAAAAACAGGTCAAAATCCTGGTTGATGTCAACGATAAACGTTTCGGTCACTATTCTAAATAACTATCTATGAGGTAGAAAATCTACAGTGTGCAGTCATATTCTTGCAAAAAATGCCTGTAACAAAAAATTCTTCTAGAAATTATATTCAACTTACATGTGAAAGGCAGCTGCATAGAGGCAACAACCATTTCTCTTTTCTTCTCATCCATTACCTTTCATCCATCACTTCAACATTGCATTGGCATAACCTTAACGATCCCCCTCACTGAACTGGCATATTCTAATCCTCACACATCCCATTACATCTTATAAACTAAAAGATAACAACAACTGCAAGATGAATGTTAATCTATTGGTCTCCTTTTGGTGCAGGCTTGTAGACAGAGTTGCCCAAAACATTTCCAGCCCAAACAAGTCAATCTACTAGATAATTTAAATACACTTAACTGATGGCCACTACTTCATCTATAGCATTCAATTAAGTGCACAATTCTTGTTAATACTAAGACATCTTTTTGAAAAGTCCATTAACACACCTGTCAAATAGTCCCTGGGAACTGAATTTCATTCGGCAGGGACATTTTAAATTCCCCACTGAACCTAAATATACAGTAACTGCCTCTCCATTAGGTAATGGTTGGCATTAATGCAAAATGTTTACACTCCTTGCTTAGTAAGCATTGCACCATGCAATTACTTTGAAAGATATTGTCTTATCACATGAGATTTCAAAGATGCTATTTTTAGAGTAGTTAGTAATTAGTTAGTAAGTAGTTAGTAAGAGTAAATATTAGGCCTCTAAGCAGGTAATTTTAATAATTCTGTTACATGCATACTCTGTTTCTTCACACAGCTTGAAACTAACGCTGCGCAGTATGCACGTCCACTAAGATCCCACGAAGAAATAAACTCGTCAGGTACACTGGTCGGTTGTGATCGCACGCAAGCACCAGCAAATCTAACCAGATTTTTGTTTCAGGGAATTTTCTGCTCGTAAAACGCCATTCTCAGACCGGCACTGTTTTTAGTTCTGCGTCAGTGAGGTCGGATGGCATGCCTTCCTCAATTTAAAAGTTCCGCCTGCATGACGGATTCTTAATTTTATTGTTATTTTGTCAGTAAAATAGTTTGCATGACATTTTAACATTTTTGAATTTGTGCTATTTGTTTCTGATAATAATTTGCTCCAGAGAGCGCGAAGGGCCTTTATATGGGCACAGCATGGTCACGTGTTTTCTCGCGCAAGTATTTCGACTGGGTCAGCGAGGCAATTGTCGGGTAAGTGGGCATGCCCTTGCAAATTTTCTACCGCGAAATTCCTTCGCTGTTAATTCCCCAGCGCGGGAAGACAACCAGCTGACTGTCACAGAAATGGTGTGGGGAACCTTACGGGTTTGTTTGCAAGCGAAAATTTGACTGATTCGTAGTAGATGCGACTGAATAAAGGTGGTGATCATATGGACCAGCGGTACCCTAGCCCTCCGCCAGCCCCGAGAAAGAAGCACATTCATAAGATGATTCCTGTATCTTCGGAAGTTCGACGAAGACTTAACTTCGACCAAACGGAGGAGCACGTCCAGAGCAAAAGCGGAAGCCAAGGCACTAGGTCTCATTTGGACTGCATAACGTACGCAGTTCACCGACGCTCGAGACCGACGAAATGCTGGTGGTAGCATCGGAGACTGATGTGCAACTTAAAGCAATTAACTCTCAATGGCATTAAAATGCAATTCAGATGCAGGCACTTACACTAGTTGTCTACATACAAAATTGGAGAAAAATTTACCTTGAAGCGAGGATCAGCGACTTTGGCGATGCTATCGGTGGTTCTCGTTGAATGTTTGCAAAACCTACCTTCGGTGAGTCGAACAGGGTAGCTTTCAAGGTGTTTCCAGCTTCGACAAAGTTATTGCGCAAAACTTCAAAAAGAGGGATCACGAGGAAAATGTGTGCCCTTCTTAACTTACTTCACAAGGATATTCATTAAAAGGCCGTAAAAGCGACTCAACATTTTTCGGAAATTCACTATGTCTTATATAATGACGTAAAACGGGACACTGGTGTAAATTCAAAGAATCAGCACTGACATCAACCTCAGTACAGAGAAAACTGAGCAGACGACTTTGGTCACGCAGAGAACTTAGCATATTAAAGGTAGAATTCCATCGTGTACTGATTTCTGATGTCAAACATTTTTGTTTCAGCTGGTGTTGTGGCAAGCCAAGATAAGCTGGTAGCGAAGAGGGCTTAAAATGGCTCACAAATTTTCTAAGAATACCTAGTATGCCTCATACTGCACATTGGCTGAGAAAGCCATCAGGAATTCAAAGCTGAATGGCATGCACACAGCATACAAGACTTGGTATAACTGCTACTTGGACACACTTGGTACTATTTCCAGCGACGTCACACAGCATTTAGTTGATGGGTTCTGATCGATGGACTACTTCGGCAACATGTTTTGGAAACCGGAAAGGTTTCCAAAGGTATGATGAACATTAAATGGTAAACAATCAATAACGTGACTGTCACATTCAATGATTAGCTGTTGCACAGTTAAGCTCGTAAAGAAATTCACAAAACTCTCTGATGAGAATCACAAGAGCCAGCTATTGGTTGGAATAGGCAGGTCTGTCAGTGCAGCAAACACTAGGTCGAGGTATCTATCCACTACTTTTGGCATGTCGGTGAAATATTATTTCTTCGGGAAAGTGCTCGTCGACTGTTACTTTCATTCTGGCAATGCCCCAAAGAATTCGCGCTGCAAAACTACCATTGATATCCCATCCATCTTGCTTGCTCCAGTGCATCCGCAAGCGACGGCTAAAACAGAGACCTCTGTGTGATTGTCAGCACAATGACGCAGGAACCACTGGATGCAACCGCTCAGACTCGGGTTCATCCAAACATTCTACCATGCTTTTCAAGACTTCATCGTTCCTACGCCAGTGTTTAGAACGTTGGTGAGTCAAAAAAGAAGAAGTCGAAAACCTTCGGACTTATTCGGCTTATCACATGCTATTAAGCTGTCACACAGACCACAATGACACTTCGGAAGCAAGGTCAGGTTTTACTGTAAAATAGTTCCGCACTGTCCACCACTGCTCGGCAAAGAACAAGTAAGAGTAAACTAATAAAGATTTATGTCATTTCTACCTCGTACCACGTTTGACGTAAATGCAAGAAACGTAACCTTTTGCTCGCTGTCGTTTGAAAATTCCTTGTAGAGGTTCCGAGTCCCGAAGGACTGCAGTTCGAAGTACAGAAGGTGGTGAGCAATCAGATCCAATTGATAATACTATGCTACTACTATACTATGTAGCACGCATCGGGGTATTGCGAATTACATGCGCAAAAGATTTACTACCAGGAAATTAATTAATAAAAGTGTGAAGACTCCGGACAGTTGGTGCTGCAAAATTTATGACGTAGCGATTGCTAGAAACTCGGTATCGGCACACGCTGAGCGGAAACTGTTGCAACCGTCGCCGCATTTTGTGCCTTTAAACGACGTCCAATGATTTTTCTGCATCTCATAACTTATTCCTGCTGGAGTTTTTAAAGACTATTAGAACTATCTAGTGCCATTCAAGTAATTCTTTGGGAAATTTCAAAAACCTCTTCAAGAATTTTTGCAAACATTATGCCCGGGAATTCCAAATGCCGTTTAAGAATTTTGTGGTGCATCATTTCCGGGGCATTACTTGAAACCCGCGGAAGTGTAAACGTGTCAATTTGTGACTGAACTGATGGCCTGACATCTGTCGGCAGGATATGATACTCATCCACGTGTTGTTAATCCTGCCATGACCTAGCTACAATTTTGCTGGAGCCAGATTTGGACCAGATTTGGGAAAACGTCTGGTCTTTGTCGGGATCCGGATCCAGTTGTGAAATGGTCTTGGGAAGTTCCAATTTGGACATACGTTAATAATGTGGACAATAAGTTTCTTCAAATGCTGTTTTATTGCTTCTTGCTCACATACAACTAGCAATTGGCTTCTCCCTCTGAAGCCCTGTGGGTCTTTGTGGCAGACAGGCTTCTTGTCTTTGTTCCTGGTGCCTGCGACGATTCTTAAAATGGCAATCAGCGCATCTATTTTAAAATATGCTCCTCACTCAACTTCATATAGTTTTTATTTCCTTTTGACCCAGCAAACTTTTTATCTGATAAATTACATTCTTTTCCGCATCATGGTCTGTACAAAGGCCATGCCTAATCCGCACATGTTGCTAGAGCTGTGACGTGACAGGGACTTCTGTATTATTCTTAGTTTATCTCTTGAGTAGTCGGTTTCTTTCACGTGCGTATGACACTGAAACATTTCATAATCTCTGGCAAGCTCGTCACCAAGCTTTTTCTTTATGTTTTATTTTGAGTATATGACATTTTCTTGTTGGAGCTTTCTGGTTTCCTAGCAAGCCCAACCTAAACTTATTGAAGAATCTTGGCAGTGTGATAACTTCAAGACCTGTTGTCTTACGTAAGACAAAATATATGTTATTTGGTAAAGAAAGGGACACTGATGCTTTGCCTTTTGCATTACCTACGCTTAAGATTGGTAAAGGGATGAGAATTTGACTTGGGATAACCACATAGATCTGGTTGAGTTAAAAATAGCTAAAAACATTGGAGCATTAGCTAAAGCCCGGAGGCATGTGACTCCTGTAGCAGCCAGGAGCCTTAACGTTTAATTTGTGCATCAATATTTTTCTTATGGGAATATTGTCTGGGCGAGCACAAACAAAA
This sequence comes from Craspedacusta sowerbii, assembly GCA_003687565.2. Lineage (NCBI taxonomy): Eukaryota > Metazoa > Cnidaria > Hydrozoa > Limnomedusae > Olindiidae > Craspedacusta > Craspedacusta sowerbii. Next base: position 4,871 of record QQSS02183527.1, on the reverse strand, counting down.
GCAAGCTTTCCAGGATATTTACCCTCCAAAAACGAGCTGCTCGAATTATCTCGCATGCGACCAGATTATCTCTTTCTCGACCCCTTATGGTGCAACACAAACTTATAAATGTGTTTGAGCTTAACATACACCAGACATTAACATTTGTCTTTAAGCATCAGCATAACATGCTGCCAATTGTGTTTAAACCGTATCTCAAGCAAATAGGGCATCGATACAAAAGTCGACTGTCTAAGTTTGGCTATGTTGAAAAGCAAAGAGTCGGCTTAGCATTTCTTCAAGAGGATCTTATTTATGGAACCGAACTAAATGCTCATTAGCCAAGGAAAGTTCCAAATTCGAAAATTTCAAGTCCGAGCTTAAAAAATTTCTCCTCCAATCCACTTCTAGCAGTACTGTTTGGTAAATCATCTTTCTTTTTTTAACATGTGAGTTGCAGTTCATCTATAGCCTTATGATGTCTACGCTTCATAAAAGCTAGAGATGACCGGCACCATTTTGAATGACGATCTCGTAACAACTCCTCTCTAGCAAAGAATGGCTAAGCCCGCAAAAGTGAAAGACCCACAAAAGACCCACATGAAACCCGCCGTCGGGTTACGTTCCTCCATATGGCGCTCCATGAAAAGGCCCATGGCCTTCCCGGGAGAGCCATGCCATAACTTTAAGTAGTACATCTGGACTAGTAGTGAATTCTTCGTTTATGTAGCAAGGGGTTGTATTTGTTTTGCTTGTATCATTGTCATTGGCGAATATATATCTTGAAGTTTTGAACTCATGTCTTAAGGAATCTCCTATAAATGTCAGTACCTTCCGTCCTCTAAGTATAGTTTCTACGTTGAAAACTGATAGGATCAATGCCCCGTTTTCTATTGGAATGCTTTTGGTACAGGCCTTTGGCTGTCATCGACTTAGTTTCGAGCCTGAATTGTTGCATGCTGCAAGATGAGAATTCTAGGACAAACCAGATTGAAGAATAGAGTAGCCCCCTACCTGTCGATAATGTTGTACATAAGTGAAGGACAGTTAATCATGGGCGCGTTTGTTGTTGGTATTTTAAGGTAGTCTTTAATCATGTCTGTGTCGTCCGTAGTAGTAGTTCTAAATTTTTGTGTCATTTGGGCGTTAATAATTTGTTAGGCGTATACCTTCTCGTTTCAATTTTGCGAGCAGTTATTTCCTTTACTCGTATTTTCATAATATGCCAGTTTCTATATAAATGTTCGTCCAAAATGCATATAGTCTGTCTGAGAAAATCTCGGCAACAACAACCACAACAACAATCTACTCGAGACCACTGGCCTTCTCTTCTTTGTACCACAGAGCATAGAACTACTCCTGTACACTACATATTGGCGTGTGTGATCTTGGATCTAAAATTGGCGTGATAGTTTTGGTAGTGATAGAAAATTCGTGGTAGAAAATTCGACTACATATTTGCGTATTTCCTGCTTGGACTATTACTGGGTATGTACAATGTACATATAAATCTTCATCCTTGGGTTCTTCTATAGAGACCGCCATAGCTAACGTAATATAATATAATATAATAACTATAGTTATTATAGATGTCGGTGGCAGTGAATGGTGCTTCCCTGATGACGTAGCTATGCCTTCTTTGGCACGTTTATGCGCGTGGCTGAGCGAGGCAATTCGCTCTTTGAAGATGGCGGTCGGTGTTGCACCACGAAGTAGAAATATCTATGTCCTGATGGTGCAATTTCAAAGGTAAGTTTTCTATTTATTCGGAAATTTTTCCTAAAATATTTGTGTCAGTGAGAGATCGAATTCTTTGTGGTGCTGTATATTATTAATGATGGAAACGGCGAAGGGCTCGCCGGGATGTAGGAATGCAAAGGTGCTTAAAGTTCGAAATATCAAGGTTTGCGTTAGCCTAATAAATGGTTCATGAATAGCGAGTATGATGATGCAGCGTATAGAGTCTTATTATCACGCATGCTTTAAAAATTCTTAGTTTCAAGAGTTCTGTATGATCTAAGTTTGCTGGTTTTGGTGCTGCCATGTTTCTCCCATCAGCTAACTGCAGGATTTCATTGATATGCCTTGGTATATACATTATATACTCAGGCTGAGTATATTTATTGCTTATTTTTAAAAAATGTATGATGTAATAGGTGAGTAAAATCCTGTTTGTTTAACATTGTAGGTTGTCTGGTGGGCATCGGTGACCAGTACATCATCAAGGATATGTGATTATTTGGAGCACCCAGCCGTCAGACATGATGCTGATGATTATGAAGATGATGAGGGGTGTAACTTAGCCCATGACGTATATTATGCAGATTCTTTTTACCATTATAGAAAGCCCAAAGAAAGAAATTTACTTGCTACAGCCCGTCAAAAGCTTAAAGGTCCTGTGAAGGATATGTGTCAAAGTACTTGCAATGAAGACTCTGCCAGGAGAATAAAATTTAATCACTTCACCAACCTTTCTTTCAAGGAGTATAGCTTACTGGTCAAAGCTGGCCAGAAAAAAGAACTGAGAAGAATTCATCAGCTTGTTGAACACTGTACTCGGAGAAAGGATAACAAATGTAGAGTTGTGGCTACTTGTGATTACAGACAGTCTGAATCGGCTGACTTCTTAAGCAGTAAAGACAAAGTGCCAGGAAAAGGTTCAAGACATGTCCTTCATCATGGCATGAAAAATGCTCTATCCAATGTACAGGAGAAGCTTCAATCATTTGTAGACTTGCAATATCGTGAAATAATGCCAGAAGACTATGAGCTGCTGTTATTGCTGGAAGATTCAGTCACCCGAAAAGTTGCCTCCAAAGTTGCTTTGATGAGACTTGTATCGACCAAGTTCAAAAGCAGTGGTAGTGATCATATATGCGTGATATGTAGAGAGGTTTTGTATGTAGGCAATTACGTTGTTACGTTGCCAATATGCCAGCACATATTTCATGCTTCCTGTATACTTCCCTGGCTGCATAAAATGTCAGACAAATGTCCTGTTGATAATTTGCCTATCTAAGTAGTGTATATCTTTAGCTTTTTAGTTTAATGCTTAGATGCTTTCTCTGGTATGCATTAAACTAAAAGGTTAAAGATATACGTTACTTGGTGCGTTACTATTGTGCGTTACTTAAATTGCAGTCACTTGTGATTGCCCTGGAATAAGAAATGCATCTGTGGTGGTGTGTCTAATTTTTACCGTTACCCTATTCCCTTGCATTTTGCCTTAAGCTTTGACATGTTTGATTGCAGAACTAGAAGTGTAGTTAAGATATTCCTGGCACTAAGGACCTTATTATGAAACCTGCCATGTGTCTTTCCATACTTGTCCATTGCAATGGAGCTTAGATTCTTGTTCAAATTTTTTACACTACGCTGTATAGATATCTAATAAGTGGCATCGGTAGATCTAGCGAGTGAAACTGTGGGTTTAATATATTTAATCTATCCAGCTTTCTTATCTGTCTCAGTCGAACGCTTTTCTTGCTATGCGTTTGTTCTTGTAAACAGTTGGCCAAGTCCGTTGAAACTGAATACGGATTTTTCCAGTATTAACGTAAGTATATCCGGAGATGCAAAGAATGTCTCCGATCTCAGCAAATGAATATATAAATTCAATAGTTTAGTTAGTTCTTCGTACATACGTCGCGCTTGTCAGAGACGCGGATGGGTAATAAAACCCGGGACACTAATACGGGCAATTTTACGCTGCTAGCTACTTACCCAGATAGAATGTTCCACCACCACTTTTTGCACAGCTCTCTTGGTAATACAACTACAAAAGAGCCACTATAAAGAACTACTGTGTATCGTGGGCGATAATGAGATGTAAGTCAATGTGACAAAGGCTTCTAAGGATTCGTTTTTCTAACTATTAAGTAGGGAAGACGATAGGGCATGAACATGCACTTCACCTGTCCTAGTCCACCTATCGTCTTGAATCGAAAATGTTCATCCGCACCACTCTCCTCTCACTGCAGGTTGTTACAAGCTCAATTTTTGCTGTTAGTGAAGTGGGTGGCAAGTTTTATTTGGTTGTTTGCTTGGCTTAAAACGATGGTTAAGTTGTGTAACCCACATACATAAGTTGTTTACACCATTCAGCAGCGTAAACAATGCCCTGTTCTCCACACGTGCCGCCGGCGGTATAACAGTATCCACCAGACTTCCTGTCTTGAAGGTTGTCCATACCACTCATGGACGCACACAGAGGCAGTATCTTCGTCGCTGCACGTTCACGGAGTTACAGTGCCATATTTTTGTGGTCGATAACCGAACCAGAGAATCTTGTATATTGTTTCTTCGTTTAAAGGCTACTACGGGTGAAGATAGTCAAAACGTCTCGAAAGACCGAGTGCTTTCGGCCTATGTGATCGCATGTGGCAGTTATGGAATGTTGGCGAGTGTCCTGTTCCAGGTAAGGACAAAAGAGAGCTTTCCCAATGTTGGTTTACTCATCTTTTGAGGGTCTCTTAACAGTTCCGCCCGTTTTAATTTAGCACTACTAATAGTACTTCTTTTTGAAAATCCTTACATTGCCATAATTCTATCGAATTCCACTTCGTAGAGATGACTGCTCGTTGGTTTTAGGACAGTTGTATAATGGATACGGGATCAGATGCTCTGGTGTGTGCGAGGTTCAAAATGGCAGACATAATTTGATCGAATTGCACTGATGATTAGTCGAACGATGGACAGTTTGGCATAGAATACAAGGTGATTCCCACCTGAACTGAAATTGGTGCCAAATATTTTAAGGCTTTCAAGGTAAGTGAAGGCTAGTGAAAGCTAAGGCTGCAGCTAGACTAGAGGACCAAATAAGTGATGATGATGATGATGATGATGATGATGATGATGATGATGATGATGATGATGATGATGATGATGATGAT
>QQSS02183516.1:0-13992 GCA_003687565.2 Craspedacusta sowerbii | reverse complement strand
ATATATATAATAATGTAAGTACTGACTCACTATATATGTATTTGCGCAGCGACACAGAAATACTCTGGTTTGCTGACAGAGCGCGCTTTTAAACCACCAAGAGTGAGAAACCTTCAGCTGTTTTAACAGCATTTCTCTAGGAGAAGGTCGCTTTAGGTCCTAGTCATCTTGCTTCGGCTTGTCACCAGGATTCAGCTTAAGTGACTTAGGGAGTGGCACTCGTGCAGTACAAGCGTTTCGTCACTATGATCCAATTCTGTACAGATATCTCATCTCAGTTTCTTTCGTCTTGTTTTGTTACAAGCCCTGTGGCGATGGAGGAGTGGCGACATGCGCAGACCTAACCAGTTGGAAGCACATACTCACGAATCTGCACGCTGGCGGCATGGGCCTTATCCCAACATCGCTGCTGTGTTCTCTTATGACAGGATCCGGCTTCGGTGGAGGCTTTTGTGCCTGAGCAGGGAGAGCGCTGCTCACCCAGGTCTTGGGAAGGTGCTGAAAAAGGTGCACTAAAAACAGCCTGTCATAATGTTTCTGGTTAGCTCACGGCGACTTCTTCAATGCAGGGGCAAATTACATGAATATTCTAATGAAAAACGTTAACTAAAAAGCCTATTCCACCAACCATCAGCTGCTGGAATGTTAGGACTTTGTTAGATAAAGCTAGTTCTCTGCGCCCAGAACGCAGAACAGCTCTTGTTTGCAAGGAGCTAGAGAGATAAAATATTGATATTGCTGCTCTTTCCGAGACGCGCTTATCCGATGAAGACCACATGGTTGAAGCGTCGCCAGGTTACACAATTTTTTGGATTGGTAAACCGACAGGGGAGCGTCGCGTGGGCGGAGTTAGTTTTGCAAAAATATAGCAAACTTCTACCTTACGTTGAAGATCCCACCGGTTTTAGCCACCGTATCATGAAGCTACGAGTCTCGCTCTCAGGTGGCCGTTTCCTAACAACTCGATCAGTTTACGCGCCTAATCTGCAAGCGGAAGAAACTTCAAGCGCATTTGATGATATCCTTCGCAAAACTATCAGGGTCTATCCCATTCAAAGATAAGCTGATGCTGCTGGGTGACTTCATTTCCCGCGTTGGTAATGATTTCAACACCTGGGATGCGCTACGTGGTCACGACCTGGGAAAAATGAAACCCAACGGACTGCTGCTGCTCTCACTTTGCACAGAGTTTAATTTAGTGATCTGCAACACTTTTCGCCAAAATCGTCTGTATAAGGCTACCTGGATTCACCCAAGATCATAACACGGACATGTGATCGACTTCATAACTACCCGTAAGAGAGACTTACGCGTTGTTTCTAGTGTCAGGGTAATGCGGAGTGCGGACTGCGACACCGATCACAAGCTTTTAAGAGGACGATTCAATCTGGTAGTGCGTAGAAAAATAAAAATGAATAGTATCAGGGTGCTAAACCGTATCAACAAAAACAAGCTAAATGAACGCGGTGTTTCTTTAGCCTTGAAAGATTACCTTGATTGTCTCGTCTTGGATGGATCTTGGGAAAATCTCAGGAACCAGCTGTTTACAGCCGGGGCCAACACGCTTGGCTTCAAATCTCGCAAGCACAAAGACTGTTTCGATGAAAACAACTCGCAAATCGATCAGCTGCTAAAAGCTAGACAGGGGCTTTACGGTGAAGTACTTAGTGCTTAAAGCGCAAGGAAGCCTCGCCTTGAGGAAAAGCTTCGTCATGTAAAGTTCGCTCTCCAGCGAGAACTTAGGAAGTTGAAGAACGCGTGACGGAAGGGGATATCAGCTGAAATCCAAGAGGTCTACTTCGCCAAGTGTTTGGTTCATCAACCTCATTTGTTAACCCGTTAAAGTCTAAGGACCAAGTTAATGTGTTTAAGGATCCTGAAAAAACTCTTCGCAGATGGCATGAGCATTTTTGCAGTCTATTCCATAACCCGTCTACAATGAATTTCGACGTCGTACGCGCTATGCCTCAGCGAGTTTTGCTTGCTGACATGGATGGCCCGCCAACTTTTATCGAATTAAAATAATCTATTATGCAGATTAATTCTGGGAAGGCTCCAGGCTTGGATGGTGTCCTCATAGAGCTTCTCCATGTTGGAATTCAAAATGTCCTGCAGGCAGTTTTCAATCTTATGCTTAAGTGCTGGTCCGAGTGCTCGGTACCAAATGATTGGGAGGTGTGTGTGGTAACTATCTTGGTATCACTCTTCTGGAGGTTGTTGGCAAGGTATTGGCAAGACTGTTGCTGAACAGGCTTCATGATAAGATATACTTCCAAGGGGAACTATCGACATGGCATTCTCTGCTCGCCAAGTGCAAGAAAAGTGTATCGAGCAACACGTTCCGCTGTATCAAGTCTTTGTTGATATCACCAAGGCCTTTGATACAGTGAACAGGGAAGCGTTTTGGTTAGTCCTCGTGAAGGCTGGCTGTCCTCCGAAATTTGTGCAGATGTTCCAACAGTTGCACAAGGAAATGACGGATCGTGTTGCAGTCAGCGGAACATTGTCGGACGCCATTCCAGTTAATAATGGAGTGAAGCAAGGCGATGCTGCAGCGTCGACATTATTTTCCATTTTCTTTACGGCCCTGCTTACGGATGCCTTTCAGCACTGCAACAAAGGCATCTATGTCGAGTTTAGATCGACCGGCAGCGTATTTAATCTGCGCCGTTTTAATTCCAAGTCAAAGACTTTCCCAGCCATAACCAGGGAGCTCCTTTACGCCGACGACGTAGTTTTCACGACTCACTCGGAAGACGACATGCAGTTGTTATTGGATAAGTTCTCTACGTCTTGCAAGTCTGTGTATAAACCTGACAAAAACCAAAGTCATGTTTACTCCAGCGCCTGGCGAGCCTTATATTCCGCCTAGAATCTTTGCTAATGGAACCATGTTGGCCGCTGGGGAGACCTTTGTCTACATGGGAAGTGTGTTAAGTAGAGATTGCTCCCTGGATGCTAAAATTCTTCTCCCTATCCAGAAAGCGTCGGTAGCATTTGGGAAATTGGAGAAAAGGGCGTGTGCTGATCGAGGTTTGAGAACGAACACTAGCATCTCTGTCTATAAAGCTTGCGTCCTCTCACCCCTACCGCATTCATCGGAGTGTTGGGCACTGTATCACAGGCATATTAAAGTGCTTGAGCATTTTCACCAAAGGTGTCTGAGGCGCATACTTAACATCAATTGGCGTCGAAAAGTTTCTGACGTAAAAGTTCTTACTTTGGCGAGCTGCGTAAGCATTGAGGCTACGGTGATGTCAACTCAAATGCGCTGGGTTGGGCATGTAGCCCGGATGGACGACTGCAGGATTCCTAAACAGCTTCTCTATGGACAGCTTAAGGCTGGTAAGCACCCATCGCATAAACATGGAAAACGCTTCAAGCACAACATCAAGGGATATTTAAAACTAATGCAAATAGACGAGAAGACTTGGGAAAACATAGCTCACGTAAGATCAGATTGGCGGGAAGTAGTTAAAGCTGGCTGCCAATATTTTGAAGAGAATCGTGTCCAGCGAGTCTGCTTGAAACGTTTACTTCGCAAAGGTAAACATTTTAAATATATATATATATATATATATATATATATGAGGAATAACGCAGTTAGTATCTTCGATACTTTTTTAGGAGAAGTAACTAGCAACGGTAACTAAACTTTTAAAAAGTCACGTCCTCAACACTGCATAGAAGTCAGATATTTTCGTAAGAAAATTTAGTGTAAAGAGATAGGCTGACAGACAGATTAGCAGACAGACCAACAAAAGACAGCATGAATCTACTATAATCCGCTCAGGTGCCGAGGTTCTCACCAAAGTTACATAAATACGCGAGTTTAAGCTTTATAAATATTCACGATGCATAGTTCTATTTCAAACGCTCAACCAAGCTTAAGGGCACAAATACAATGAGTACAAGAAATCACAAGCTGCCTGCTTACCTCCTTGTCGTGCGCAATAAGCTGAGTTTTGACATGACCTTGCACCCGGCCAAGTGGTTGACCAGTCTACAAAGGTACCATAACAAACTGCAACAATATTCTGCAGACCACTAGGAAAAATAGTACCCAGTAAGCCGGTTTTATAATACTACAAGAGCGCCGCGATCACAGCTTCTTAATATAATCATAGAAACAAATTAAAGACCCTACTCCATCCCGAGAACAAACCATTCCCGAATATTCAGCATTTACCCCAACATTAAATGAAAACGCATTATAAAACAAAACGTACTTCAAGACCCCAAATAGTGCATGTTGTGTCAATGCTCGAAGTACCCAAAATGTTAGGATCAACTTCATTCCAGTCGAACGACGTCAGCGGTGCGCAATAGTCAGAGTTTTTATTCTAGACCAAATTACAATGCAATAAATACATCAAACAAGAAACGAGAACATTCTCAGAAAACCTGATCTAACTTCTTATTCTAAATTCAAACATGATCACACGCCTTATGCAAAACAGACATCCCACGTCACAGGTCGATCGCCCGCATGGAGCTTACTGTCCTTTCGCGGACAAGCAAGCTTCGAGGAGCTTACAACGTCGAGCATTCAAGACAAACGACACTGCCAAGAAAAATACGAGCATACGCAATTATGCAAAGGACCAAAGAAGGTACAGAGTGTATGTGCGTGCGCATGGGTGCTTAAACTAGTCAACGGGCTACGACCTAATAAAGCCCACCTATATACAAAAAATAATAATAATAATAACAAAACCAGCACTCAACATTATTAAGAAGAGCTTCTAACTTCACTTCAGTGCCTCCAACCCGCCACACACGAAGGTAATCACCAGATGTTGCCACTAAGTCAGGATACAATGCTTTCTAGAATTTGTCAAAAGCTACACGTTAAATAAGCTCTCATGAAAAACTTAGTGTTGTGGCCTGGTTGATTTTTTTTTTCTCTCCTATACTTGAATGGCACAAGGATCCTAATGATAATGAAGTTATCGCAAGATTGTAAGCTAGATTGATGAAGTCTTCACGCGTGTTCGCAAAGCGTGCGTGAAATTTTCAGTTCGGCTAGCCCTAAAGCTATAGAAACGCCACCATCTTCAACGAAAAAATTTGCTATACTCTTTTTCACTCAGAGATGGTTGATTTTTTTCTTTCGTCGTAAATTGCACATCGGGGGGGGGGGGGGAAATAAACGTCGTTGTCTTGTGTTGTTGCTCTAGTTGCTCTGATGACGTAAACAAATTCAATAACTAGAGTAAAGACTCTCAAAACGCATAAACAATATCCATTAAAACTTCTAAACATCCCGCAGACAATAAAGAAATATTTTAAAGATCCAAAAAGAAGGCCTAGCGCTGCAGGTGAAAAACTGAGGAATGCACTTCAAACTAACCGGAAACAAAATGACCTCCAGAAAATTATTTATACTACTATGTTTGTTAAATCAAATATCCATGCAACCTACGTCATCGGGAATCCAAATAATTTTGGTTGTCGGATAAGGATGGTCAAACACGCATTGAGTAAAAAATTCGCCCTTTTGCTCATCGAGCTGAATTACTTGCACCTAGAAGCAATTAAATATATTACCTCATGATTCTTACAAGCAACACAACCAATTAAAAAAAAAAAAGAGTCACGTACTAGCAAGAATAACATGGCAATAATGCAGCATAGAAAATAATTGCTCACATGATATATCTTACAGCTCCTAAAGGTTTAATTAAATTCAAAATATATGACCCATCATTATACGAACTACACCAATATTGACAGGTTAAGAGACAAATCTACCATTTAGCAAGAAAATAAACACCCATAAGCCACACAAAAAAGCTCATAACCATGTCGATATCCCAACGTTTAGCCATAAATAATTGGATTTATGAAAGTCAAGAAGCTATACGTACGACGACTGCTGTTAAATGCTCAAACATCAAAATCGTTGTCATTACTTACAAAATGGCTGGGTATCGAATCCCTGTTACATATGCAGAGCCTTGCTACTTTAAAAAACGATTACAACAAATTAAGATTTATAATCAGCAGCGTGCCAAATAAGTGAAGCACTTTACTTATTCAAAACACGTACTTTGTTACTGTACTCCTCAATAAAGCTGCCCAGCGCAAGCCGAAAGCGCTTGTCTGGCCTGACACTCCAGTTCATCCCATAAACCACCCAAGGTGCATCATACTTGTAGATTTCCTTGCGCTTAGGTAACCCTGCGGCACTTTGAGTCATCATAGCTACGGAGATAAAGCTCCTGCTAGCACACACTCCCAGACAAACATGCAACTAAACAAACAGGCAAACCACTATCATAAGCACTGAGGCTCCATCCACGGTGCAATATTAATTTATGATTAAGAAGGCAGACGCTAGATTCATAGCCATACGGAAAGATGCATTCTTTGAGGAGTAAGAATTTACAAACGAAAGCATAACAAAACCTTTCATAATAAAAGTTTAGCGAAATATTTAATAGATTAGAAGCCATGCATGAACAATGTTATTAAGCTTCAACAACAAAATTATGCTCTTACAAAACTAGGTCTACAGGAGAGCGTGAAACTTTTACCATACATAAAGTCTTGCACACACCATATATGACGATGCAATGCAATGGCTTCCTAGGTACAGGGCTACAAGTCAGGATTTTAGTCTGAAATCAACGTACAAAGCATCCAACTATCAATCCAATACATGTTGTTTCGTTTTAAAGGTCCTTTCTGCACCCATTGTTTTATATCTTATGAAACAAAAATTGAGAGCGTCTAGATTTTAAACAGTAGTGATTTTGGTTTGACGGACGCAACGCTAAAATGGGCAGTGTGGAGTAGATAGTGTTCTTATAGGTCATGCAGGTCTTAGAGTCTTGCAACTTCTTCTCTAGAAAAAAGCCAAATAGTCAATGAGATAGATGCTTATCTAAGCACCTGAAAAAAAAAAACTCTCATTGGACACATTTTCAAAAAATAAATCGATGCAAGAAAAACTTCCTCCATAATGCATTTCCACATAAGGCCACTCCCAAAAAATATCGAACTTCACGTTTTATTATGGGTTCCTACTTATTGTTGTCATATCGTAACCACTAGTGCTTCCAAAAGTTATCTAAAGATATATCGCCAGGCTCTGATAATATTCCAAAATATCATATAGAGCACATACTATCTGCTTCCATAAAAGATGGCTCTACAAGTTCAGACCAAAAAAACAGGAAGACACAGAAACAAAGGTATCTAAAAGAAGCCTTGCGTAAGTCATCATCGAAATAAGCAGCATAAATGCCTCATAAGACCTTCAAACCATTGTCCCTCTTGAGAATTAAATATTGAGGGTATGAAGTTTTTACTACAGAAACTAACTGAGGGGAACAAAGAAGCCTTCTTAGCTGGCAAATTCAATAATGAATTCAGACAGAAACTGATACAAAATCATGTGACTTTCTCAGCTTGCTGACAATTAACTGGCTCATTTCTTAACTTGACCAATTTCAAATTTGTGGGCCCGTGTGATATGAGCCTCTCTGTACGGTATTCGGTGCTCTAGGCCACACCAAACTTTACATTTATGTGAATACGCCACTGCACTTGTTAGTTAGCAAGACATATTGCCGTACAGTTCTCACCAGTTCACTCAGCTGTCGTGGTCTAGTGGTAAGTGCTCTGCTTTCCACTCCGGCGAACCGAGTTTGGCTCCCATGCACGTCACTGATGAGTTCCAGGTAGGGCGAAACGCGTCTGGCGTTTGGAATCGAAACTTATTTAAATCGTTCTGCTAAACATTCGATGTTGAGGATCCTCGCATTCATAATATCTCTAACACATTGCTTCAATCATATCCAAAAAATAGAAATCGTCTTACTCGGCGACTTCACAACTGAGGAAGACTTTACAAAAATCAACAGAAAATGGACTAGAATCAGAGAACTAAATTAAATAAAAGCACTCTCCTCACATGCCCTTATAATAAACGAGTATTTACAATTTCAAATCCTGCAAACATTCCAAACAAGGTATTTAGTGTTATTTCTCAACTGCTGTTGAACAAATCGTCCCGGCAAGAAATTACACAGGTAACAAAAAAAAAAAAAAAAATCTCAGACTACATATATAAGAAACCCGGTGTTACACCGTAATTATTTCACAACTGAACAATACAAAAAGTCTACAGGACCTAACAGCATGCCCAAAAATTAGCATGAGCCCTGTATGCGTGATTTAATAAATTTCTCATTTGCATCAGGGCAGTTTCCAAGTAAACCTAAAAATGTATACAGGCATCCTGTATACAAGAACGTTTCATGTTTAGATAATAATGAAATTACAGACCAATATCTCTACTCTCAAACCTGGGCAAGATCTTTGCATAATAGTATTACAACACCAACGTACCACTTAATACACAACACACTTGGTACATGAAATTCTTTGCTGGCTAGGTAGTGAGAATTCTTGATTATCTTGTTGCTTCGTTTCTAAGACTTCTTTGCATTATAACTTTTTGAGACTTCTTTATAAAGAATTAAGAGCTTACATCTGTTGAGAGAGTCCTGATTTTAAGCTCTTGATTTTTTATACCATCTTCTTAATCCCAAGACTCCAAGGAGGACCCTAATCATTACACGAACTAGCCTTCCGTCAATCTACATGCAACTTAAGATTGAAACATTATCTAACACCCTTGGCGTATCACTTTTATTAACCCTGCACCAATCTAGGAGTCAAAGGTACTGTGACTTATTGTGCGGTTGACTCCAAGTACACACTCACAACAAACACTAAGCATGGCACTAAAATATTCTTGTGGAGTTTGCTCGAAATCAGTTAACGAAAACCATAGGGCAGTCTATTGTGACAAATGCAAATATTGAATACACATGAAACGCTATAAACTGACACCTATAGACTATGAACTACTTGAATATTCAATCGATCTGTGAACATGTCTTCACTGGCTTTGCGATATCCTGCCGCCATATTTCCCTCTCTAATGATGAGCGCCATTTGTTTGTCAATAAAGGTGTAACTAATTAACCCCTACACTACATGTTAAGGAGCGTAATCTCGAACCACTAGGAAGTTTAACTATCTTGCAAGATTTTCTCTCTAGCCCAATGCAAAATAGAGAAATAGACCAAGAAGCATATAATAACCTGTACTCCTGCAAATATATCTCAAAGGATTTTATCAGAAAAAAACTGGTAAAATCGTAACATCAGCAACATCAGCTCACTTCCAAAAAATATAGACCAACTACAGCGCCATTGCAAATCCTTGACTTTTGATTTGATATTGTAGCTATTCGTGAATCAAAGTTATCCAAAGAGAAAACACAATCCCTCCATCTATGGTCATCCATGCATGTTTCCAGAAGAATTCAATATGGAGTTTATGAAGGCTCTCTTAGAGAAACCATTGAAAGAAAAAAGGAAGTCTTCTCATCTGGCCACGCTAATATTGACCTACTTCAAACAGAAACTAATAAAAATTCATTTGAGCGCCCGAGCTTCTTGACATTTAACAAGTTCACGCCCAGCATATATCTACCAACTCGAATTAGCAAGAATTAAAAAATACTTATAGACAACACACTTAATAATCGGTATCAGCCAGACGTGTACTCAGGAAACATAACAGCTCCCACATCTGATCATTACCCCAAGTCCCAAGAATACCTCAAAGTAAGGATAGGCACCTGCTATCAACATACTTAAACGGGGTCTACGACAACTAGATCATGAAAATTTCTTTCTGGACCTTATAGACATAAATTGAAAAACCACATTGAAAACCGAACTAAATAATGTAGACCTATCCATAGATAAATTTCTTGAAACCACCTGATGATTCTTGACAAATACACCCTAGAAAACAAATTACAAATTCAGATTTCAAATTAAAATATAAACATTGGCTAACTAGACCCATCCTAAAAGAAAATCAATAACAAGAGACAAATCATATCACAAATATATCAAGTGTAAGAAGTCTGCTACAAGGGCACGACTTTATAGTGAAAACAAGAAGTTGCCTTATGACTGTGTTGCACAAATACGGCAAGGTAAAAAGGACTTCTACAATTCCTTCTTTAAAAGCAAAAGTAACAATATAAATGAAATTTGGACTGGAATCAGAGAACTAGCTAACATGAAATCAAATACAAGAACTCTTCTCACATGTCTAGATAACGAAGGAATTAAGATTTCAAATCCTGCAGACATTGCAAAGGTTTTAATAGCTAATTCTCAACTGCTGCTGAGCAAATCGTCTCAGAAAGAAATACACTGAAACAAAAAACTTCTCAGAATACCTAAGCAGTCCAGCTGGTAAGTCTCAGTCCATGCAACCCACCTGAAATATTATCAATTATCTCACAACTGGACCACACAAAGTCTACGGGACCTAGCAGCATACCAACTGATTTCCTGAAACCATTTTGAAGTGCGAAAACTGCGCTCCTTTGTGTTATTTAACAAATGCATCACTTATCTCAGGGACGTTTCCAACTAAACTGAAAACTGCAAAAATGGATCATGATTATGTTAATGCAATTACAGGCACATATATCTATTCTCAAAACTGGGCAAAATATATGAAAAGGTATTCTACTCTAAGCCTTACAACTTTATAGTTGCTTGAAGATACAAAATTATCTTCAAACAGAAATTCGTATTCAGAAAAAATTACTCTACTAATCATGCTATAATGAGTATCACAGACAAAATCAAACAGCCTTGGATGGCGGAAAAATCGTGTGAGACATTCTTGTAGACCTCAAAAAGGTTTTACCGTCAACCATGTAATCCTCTTAAACAAGATCCAACATTATGGCATTTGTGGTGTCACCAATACATGGCTTCAGTCATATCTAACAAATAGAAATCAATATGTCTCCATACAAGGCTATAATTCTGAAGTCTCTGTCATAAAGTATGGAGTCCCACAAGGCTCACTGCTGTTTCTGATCTACATGAACAACGTACACCAATGTGTTAGCTTTAGAGATGTGTATCACTTTTGACACAAAGCTCCTTGCGTCACTAACAATTTCGAGAATCTAAATAAATATCTGAATAGCGACCTGAAATGTTTATGTCAATGGCTGTTAGCTAACAAAATCACCCTTAACACAAACATGACAGAAAAGATCATCTTCAGGAGCAAAAACCTAGAAGTATCTACCCAAATCTTTAAAAATAACCATGAATGGTTTTAGATTTGATCTATGTAAAACGACCAGGTATCTAGGCCTACTTGTTGATGAGCACTTATCCTTTTCCCAGCACACAAAAGTATCAGGGAGAGAAACTAATCTTTGCAAACAATATACTTGACACACTTGCCACACACATATTTGTCAACACTATGCACCCACTTAAACGCAGAAGGAGCTATACCATTCCATATTCCATCCTCACCTGTTTTATGGCTGCAGCATATAGGGACTTAACATAGCCAATATTAAGAGATGGATTCATCTTCAAAGAATTTACTAAACTTACGTCAACAGACCACATACTTGTACAGATTTCTCTTCTTATTCAAGACATCTTCCACAAGAAATGTCCTCCTGTACTTGACAATCTTATCACTTTTTTAAATTACATACACGAACATAACACGCAGAGTACTATGTGTGCCCTGGATTACTTACCTATGGTCAAAACATACCATTAATAAACTTCTACAAGCTTCCATCAAAACTTTCCAAGCATGAACGCAAAGAAGAACTTACTAAATGATATTAGTCATACTAACTCCCATACCTCCACACGAATATTTTAAGAGCCCCTTCGCACTACACACATTAAACACAACACACATGCCCCTCCCTATACCGCCTTAGGTTACCTATCCTAGAGCAGTCACTCACTAATTGATTGGCATCCTCTTGTACATGTATTTGCAAAATTAGCGATGTAGTCTAATTATATTATGCCATGCGATTTTTCCATCTATTTTTAAGGACATGTATGCTATCACACATGCTTCTTATTGCAAAAAAAGATTGCTGTTGTTCTGTTGTTGTTGTTATTGTATTCTACTAAGGGATCTACAACGTAATCAAACAAAAATATCTTCAAACAGCAAATGAGCTTCAGAACAATCGCTCTTCTGCTAATCATGCTATGCTGAGTATCGCAAGAAATATTAGAATGCTGGCAAAATTGTGTGTGGGATTTTTGTAGCCTTCTAAATAAAGCTAATATGAACTTAGGAAATTGATTCTACTTCACAATAAAGCTGCCCATATTATGTCGTTTTCTGACTTCACTGCTTATACTGGTCCCATCTTCAAAGCATTAAAAAAGCTCAAGGCAAGTGACCATAAGTTTGAGGAATGCCGTGACGAGTGGTTGAAGAAACAGTGCTATGAAGCAGAAGAAGCAAATCGGAAGAATGACATGCGATGTCTCTTTCAAACGGTCAAAACCCTTAAGAAAGGAACCAAATTGAATATTAAAGACAAGGATGGCAACCTGCTTACTTAAGACTCAGACATCCTCCAAAGATGGCATGAGTATGGCTCAGGTCTCTTTATTGCCAAAATACAAATGGATGATGGCGTCCTCAAACAACTTTGGCCAAATTGTAAAAGAGATGAGCATGAACCAAGGATCCTTGCAAGATCAGAACAGCATTTTCCAAGATCAAGTCTCGCAACGCTCCTGGAATTGATGGCATTGGGGGAGAGCTAATAAAGGAAGATGGAGTAGCAGTAGTACAAACGATGCACAAGATCTGCAACAAGATTTGGGGTCATCAGGAGTCGAATAAAGAGTACTATCGAAAGATAAATGGCTGAAGAACAAGCCAGATTCAGACCAGGAATAGGAACAATTGAGCAAATCTTTTCAGTAAGATTAATATCAGAAAAGTACCTCGCATTGCAAGAAAAGGAAGTTTACCTGATTTTCACAGATTTCAAGAAAGCTTTTGATCGTGTGTGGCACCACGACCTTTTGAGAGCACTAGACCACTATGGAATACATCCGAAGAATCAATCTGATAGGGAATTTGTACAAGAGAAGTGCTATCAGAGTTGGTAACGATGTAATGGAGTGGTTTCAACAAGTAATCGGTGTGAGACAAGGCTGCATTTTGTCGCCTGATCTATTTAACATCTACCTGGATCATATTATGTGAGGCACTCGATGGACTAGAGGGCATAGGCGTACACATGAACGGAAAAACAATCAACAACCTATGTTTCGCCTAAGACATTCGACTTAGCCAAACAGCTCAGACAAGCACAACTTCTCCTGGATAAGGTTGATCAGGTGAGAACAAGGTATGGACAAGAGATAAGTCAGGACAAAACCGAGTGGATGATTGTATGTACGAAAGACGAGCAAAAAGTTAAGGAGCGTATCAAGGAAGGACTAGTGCTACGAAATGAGAACTTACGGCATGTGAATAGCTTTAAATACCTTGAAACCACTCTCACTGACAATAGCGACAGCGCGAAGAATATGAAAATAAGGACAGCCACTGCCTTGACAGTAATGAGCGAGTTGGGCAACATCTGGAAAAACAATCACGTCAAAGGAGAAAGAGATTACTTGTGTTCGAGATGGCAGAGCTCAGAAAGATCCTGGGAGTAAACATCATGGACAAGATTAGGAACGAATATATCAGAAGGGGTCTCAACCAGACAGAAACAATCTTGCAACGCGTACATGAACGACAGCATCAATGGCTAGGACACGTGATACGGATGGATAAAACAGGATAGCAAATGTTGCACTGCACGTTAGAGTAGATGGAACAGGCAACAGAGGCCACCCAAGTACAACACGGACCACATCCACACTGACAAGATACGACGCGGGCACTCAGGTTCTAATGAGAACGGCGCTAGTGTGGTGAAGGCCTGTGCGGAGGCGAACGCATAAGCAAACTGTGTGCCGTGGGGCTTGGGAACCACGTCACGTGACATTTGTTTACGTAAATTGCAATGTTTCGTATGTAGGAAGTCTCATGTAATGTAACTAATTGAATTTAGAAGGTTATGTAGAGGTGTTG
>QQSS02183505.1:0-13992 GCA_003687565.2 Craspedacusta sowerbii | reverse complement strand
CGTCAAATTTTTATATAGCTGATCTATGTTTTTACTCGCACAGCCAAAGAGGAGCATGAAACTCTGTTTACGTTATTTGAAAATATATCGATCTACCGTTTTTGCTGGATTGCCGGGAAAACGGAAAATATTAATAGGCAGCACACTGCAGCTCTGGTGGGCACATCAAACTCACAGCTAATCGAGAGCTCATGCTTAGTAATTGACCTGGATCAAGCGTACTGATGCCATGCAGTCTCTACGAAAATTATTTTAAATTCTTGTATAAAAGCACGAAAACGCATTCTCTGTTGTGAATTTTGGTACGGAATGCTTAGAAGCTTTTTTTAGGGGGGGGGGTGGGGGCGATAGGGGAAATTCGCGCCGTGATCCACCATATTATCCTACGCCGGAAAAAAATGCCTTAGTTTTATTAGATAACTTAAACTTATCTTCATGGGGTTGTTTTTATTCCCTTAGCAACCTCAGCAACCCTTAGCAACCTCAAGTACCATCCCCTACTGCCTTGTCTTTGCGACACATCCCACCAAAACGGGACTTTGCTGTTTCATATTCTCGCGGAGCATTTTGCCAGCGTTTTAAGTAATTACAGAACAGAAAACTCCTGAGCCCAATTCGTTTTCGATGCCCGAGGGAACATTTAAAGATCATAAACTCGTAATTGTAATAGCCCTTAATGTCAAATAATAACTCGCGGTGGGCAGCAAGTTGTGAGACAAAGTCAACTATTGGATTTTGCAGTCATTCGCCGTCAAATTGATCGTTTGCAGGTTTTATGATATGCCGAAGAGTAATAAGTTGAACGTTAACGTCGGGCTATGGTTTCGTGAGCTTGCTGCAGTTGTTGAGGAATGTCGCGAGAGCCAATGCGACTTCCATTCGTAGACCAAGACCTGTTTCGTGCCGAAGTTGTATTGTTAGCCCTATGCGGTGTCTTTTCCCACTTTTGGCTTAGCGAGTTGAACTTCAAAATCCGGTAAATATTTGCATTTCTTCTTAACCGTTTCGGGTTATATTTTTGCCTACGTTATGTCTTTTTAAGTTTTACAGTCTTGCCATGATTGCTTTAGCAGCAAAACCTTCATATAAATAGGGAACTCAACGTAAGGGTATGGAAAGATCAGATCTTACAAAATCGTTTTTGATGAAGAACTTAACTATTTATGCTTCTAAAGCTTGTCGTGGAAGGAATTTGGAACTTTTTTATGCAAACTCCCAAGAGACTAACGCACTGCATGCATGCATACACATGGATACATTACATTGTAGCATTTGTACTCTATTCTGTGAGGTATATGCACGGATCTTTTGTTTACAACAAAAACGGCACCGGCCTTTTGCTGGTGCTGCCGGGTAACCAAAAAAAAAAGTGTTCTGCGAGCCAAAAAAGATGTTTCTGGCGATGGGGAGTACACGCGTGTCTTCGGGAGTTTGGTTAGCGAATTTTAAAAAGTGAGTATACTGCACAATTCCCTCTTAGAAGTCCGGATCAAGTGTATTTACACACCAGAGATTTTTAATAAGCTCGCGATTACCGATTTACTGCGTCGCTATCATAACTTCGCGTTCCATTGAAGCGAAGCAAGGAACCAACTCTGCAACACTGTATAGTGAGTGGGAGATAAAAGGGATTTACATGATGTGCGTTTCAAGTACGTGTTTACCTTAGCGCGTGTTCTTTACCTTAACTCGTGTTTACCTTCACATCTGTTGGAACAAGTTGGTTTGCAGAGTATTGTAACACTGGCGGACGCAAAGGTCGCAGTTTAATATTCTTAAGATGAATTGGAAGCCTTGCAAGGTACTATGGCACCGGACGCAATAAATGCGCTTTTTCCGGTTTTCCAGTAGTTAGAGAAAGGTATAGCGAATCCCTTGCTGGATGATTTTCGCTGGGTGCAAATGCTCAAGAAGAATTGGAGGAATCTTAATATTCTCGCTTATAAAAACCTCCGAAATATGAGTCGAAGTTTTTTCCCACGGTGTTGTTGGATCATGTCGGCAGCAGTTCGTTGGGTTGAGGTGACCATCCACCGTGTGTGTGGAAAGGGACGCCTCTGATGCGCTATCAGCGAAGCCACAAATTATGCGTGGATGCCCTCAAAATAGTTACACGTTTGTCGGTCTAATTGTCCCGGTTGGTATCGGGTTTTGAGATAAATTCTTCGCTTGCTTAGGTCGAATATCGCTCTGTTTTGTACTATATCAATCTACTGTACGCAAAAAAAATGGCGGTGAGAAGAGAGAGTTGCGGGTGTGTTTTCAAAAGCTGTGGCAAAATTTTATCGGTTAACCTGCAGAGCTGGCCAAAGTCGGTGACGCAGGATGCCAAGAATCTTATCCAGGTACATTGACGTTGGGAGGCTTATCTCTGCATCAATCAGACCAGCCTCTTCACCTACACGATTTGTGAAGTTTGTACCTGCAGCGATCACGTTTCCTAGCAGCAAGGTTACCAACACAAAGAGGGCGGGTAAGCCCCACACCAACACTCGATCTTGTATCCCCCCATAGGCGTTGATTAAGCTAGGTTTGGACATCTGCCACTCATTTGTAAACAATCGGATTCTTCTTGCTTAAGTCAGGCGTACTGGCCGATGTATCCTATCCCATGCTATCCCATCCCATCCCAAAAATCCATCAATACATCACTTTCACTCTCCTAATCTGTTACACCGTCCGTTTTTCCATCCGTCCACCCGTCCGTCCGGTGATCCACATATCCCTCCTTCCGTCAGCCCACCCGCTCTTATTCCGTTCAGCTTGGGTGAAGAGCGTCGTTCGTGTACTGTGGATGCAAATAATGTAACCTTCGGTATAAGCGTGCCGAACTGGGTGACGTAATAGCCAATCAATGCGATCATGTTTTGCGTTCTCTGCAGATTGCAATTGCATGTACGCGAGGCTAGCAATGGGGATATTATAATTGCGTCCATGATTTAGGAGATTTTTGGACATGCTTATGAGTCTCTTCATTTTCTCTCCCATTTCTGTGCCGGCAGAGGCAAACGATTCCTTAGGGGAAACTCAAACGGTATTGCGTTAAGTTGTCTGTGTGTGCGCGCGCGCGCGCGCGTGTGTGTGTGTGTGTGTGTGTGTGTTTGTGTGTGTGTGTTTGTGTGTGTGTGTGTGAGTGAGTATGTGTGTGCGTGCGTGTGTGTTTGTGTGTGTGTGTGAGTGAGTGAATGTGTGTTTGTGAGTGAGTGTGTGCGTGTGAGTGAGTGAATGTGTGTGAGTGTGTGTGTGAGAGTGATTGAGTGTGTTTGTGTGTGTTTGTGCGTGTGCGTGTGTGTGTGAGCGCGCGTTTGTGTGTATCGCCGTAGTCTAACTTGGAGATCTATTTTTTTTCCGCCTGCCTGCTTACTATGATCCGCCTCTTGAAGAGGCAATCGATAGAAGCGCCAACCTGCCATTGCTACTACGACAGGCTACCATTCGCTGGGAGAGGAATACTGATGTGCCTAAGGCTGGTCTCTCCAAGAACCGGAGGTGCCCAACAAAGGGTGTGGCATTGGAAACGTGTGCGCGGCTGTGAGCAAAAACATGTTTTTGGACCTTTGACCCCACCCACCTCCGGTTCGCAATTGTTCTCTTTCACTGTTGACTTCGAGAAGAGCTTGCACGTGCGTAGCAAGATGCAGCACCACTTGGTATTTGGTCTTGCAGCTTAATTGAGTTAATGTAGAGGTTGGCCCTCGCTAATACCCCCATTCAAATGCGTCACCTCCCGCGAATGAATTCATACAATCGCTTAGGATGTTTACGAAGACTTCAATACCTACTACAAATGAACTTCGATGTAAGCTAGCAGATTAATCCTGGTTCCAGGTTTTTCAAAATGGCTTCCAGTCGGAGGGGAAGTTGCTTGGGGATCTCGTCGGGCTGTGTGTGTGGATAGCGGTATGCCAAGTAAATGCTAAATGTTGAATGATCCTGAGGCTTTCAAAGGTGAAGCAGAGCAAAAGTGAAACTGAAAATTTCATCGCCATTAAACATGTAAAAGCCAGTTTTTCCAAATGTCTTCGTTGCTATGGCAAAATTTTGCCCCTCCCCGAGTTTTACACGATCTAGTTCTTTGCAATTTTACCTTCGAAGTGTCTAATAGCTGAAGTAATGAATTCCCTGAAATTATTCTCGTCTTTTTCTCTCGGTTTGAATGTTCAAACAGGTCCATGCTTTCTCCTGTAAATAAGTTCAGGAAGAGCATTACTCCATTTCTGGCGAAGCCCAAACCAGCAAGGATACGCGAAGGCGCGACAATATAGCAGTGAAAAGCGCGAGCCCGCAAACTCTATTTGATAAAACTGCGCCGATAATTGGGAATACTGGGCCCATATGGGGTTATTTATGACACCACGAGTCTGCCAGTTAGCTTAGCTTGTGAATGCCGGTCCCAAATCCGGATAAAGAAGAACAGGCTTTGCCTCCTATAGCTAAGACCTGTATCGACCCCGCTCAATCTTCATGGAAGCACTACCTATTAAGGGTCTGCGTCTCGAAGCTTTTTGTGTTTGAAGACGTTTCGAGGCGAGAAGAATATAGCTGCTATTACCTTGCTGCCCATCAATCACAAACATCAGCGAAAGATCGTTCGCCCCCGGAAGTATCGCTAGGATAACGAAGAAGATGAATGTGACCAACCGTGCTCTCGGTGGACAAGTAGAGCTTCGCCGCGGGTTTTACCCACTAAGTGCGCCATTTGGGCTTGGACACGAGCTCCTGATATTGTTTACGCCATATCTTTGGAAGCCTTTTCTGTATTGATAATAAATAAAAAAACTACGCATGCGCACACCACGCGCAGCGCCCACACTTCAGTATGTACATAGTTAATTTGATCAAGACCAACAAGGGTCAGCATAACTCGTATTTACATATATACCACGACTTATTTTTTACGAAAGAAAACGGCCCAGCTTTGGCTGGTGTCCGTCGGACAACCGGATTCTTTCAAAAAGTAGAACTTCGCCGCAGCACGGGACATCTAACCCGTTATGCTAGTCGATGTCCTACGGCTGGTGGTGTTGGTGGTGGTAGTGGTTGTGGTGATGGTGGTGTTGGTGTTGTTGGTGTTGGTGGTGGTGGATGTGATGGATGGGGTGGTGGCGGTGGTGGTGGTGGTTGTGGTCTTTGTTGGTGGTGGTGGTGGTTGTGGTGTTGGTGGTGGTGGTGGTGGTGGTGGTGGTGGTGGTGGTGGATGAGGTGGTGGTGGTGGTGGTGGTGGTGGTGGTGGGGGAGGGAACGGATTAGTCTTGATAGTCTTGATGGTCTTGAATACTCGATTCGTTCCTTTTAATTTGAGTCTCGTTTCTCAAGTTATCCGTGAGTAAGCTTCCGCCCCATCTGTAACCCGGATTGGAGGCGGGTGACGGGTCTGAAGGTCTCACCTTGGTTTCTGAGTTCGCTATGTCGCAGTTTGACTATCGTGTTTTTTATCTGGTTAGATACGCCCAAGCATTAGTGCGCTCTTTTGATGAACCCTTGCTTATCAT
This sequence comes from Craspedacusta sowerbii, assembly GCA_003687565.2. Classification (NCBI taxonomy): domain Eukaryota; kingdom Metazoa; phylum Cnidaria; class Hydrozoa; order Limnomedusae; family Olindiidae; genus Craspedacusta; species Craspedacusta sowerbii. The sequence goes on along the minus strand of QQSS02183505.1, from coordinate 8,500 downwards.
GTATGGGGGCGGTGCGCTCATGGGTGTGTCTTGGTAGGGGTGTGCGTAAAAGTCGAGAGCGAGAGGAAACAGGCCATTACCTCGAAGTGACGAGGAACTCCACGAATATCATTTCAGCGTGACTTGCAGGCATTACCGATGATAAACATAATGAAGTACCTATAGTTTGCATAATATGCACATTATGTATGCATTATTCATATGTTTTCTGCGTTCCAAACCATGGAAATTGTCGTTGTTGTTGTTGTTGTTGTTGGAAGGCGTCAACTTGCAATAGCACTGCCTTGATGGTGCATGGTCTGAAGGCCTGGTCTACCGCTTCTTCTTCTTCTTCTTATTCTCGAAATTTATTCGCCAGCAAAAAACAAGCAAACAAAAAAAAACATACACAATACAACAACAACAACAACAACAACAACAACAAGAATTATATGTCTCCCAGATAGCAAGCTAAAAAATTAACTCCAGCAGGATAATCGCATTGGATAGCTAATTGGGAAGAAGGGCTCTTCTTAGCCGAGATAATTTGGTTAGAAGAGCCCACTAAAACATTATTTGATATTCGAGCTACTATAATATCACAGGTTAAATACAAAATCTTACAAATATAGTAACGTTTTCAACAAGCATGGGTCTAGCAGTTTGATGTCGCAAGTAGCTAATACACTAGCGCATTGTTGCAATGTTAAATCCTAGTATTTTGCAATCAGGAGGGCATGTAGCTGTTTTTTGATTTCTGGCTTACTACTGAGGTCTATGCCATAGTCAAACGCATAGGCAATATAACAGCAGCGTTTAACTCGGAGAGTAGTCAATAGACCAATGTGACAAAGAACTCCCAGAAAGCAAAATGGGCCTTTTCATAGAGCGCAATCAAATATCTTCATACATTAAATGGTAATTGTGTTTTTTGTCTGATTCACCAGGTTGGTGGAACGTGTAGCAAAATGGCGTTTTCGAAATTACTAATGTTCAAAGTGGAACATTCAGATACTTTGAGTCCTTTGGTGACAATATCTAATGTTTCTCTTGGAATATTTTGAACAAGGCAGGAACAAGGTGATGCTTAGTGACTCGCAATATATATGCGATAAGAGTGTATGGTTACCAGATTGGTATGCGTTCAGCTGAGTTATGAAAAAAAATTTCAATTCCTGCCTAAACATTCTAAGGGTTGCACTCTCTTCTACGAAATCTGTACGTAGCAGTGGCTTTAGTACTTGTCAAAATAGCAAAGTTTATGAAATCATTGACGGGAAGCCAAGACCTTCTGTGGTAGGGAAATACGCCGAAAATGGCAATTGGTGTCCAATTAGCTGAATACGTTAAGTCAGTTCTTGTTTACATTTTTTCAAATGCAATTAACAACCCTGGAAAAAATTTAAATCTTAAGGTGTTAAGCCTTACGCACGGGTTCCATGATACATGAAGAATTTTCATGTCTAGTGATGTAGCTGTATAGGGCCCACCGCACCTCTGGTTGGTACCAAAGTTTCCGGAACTGACCAGGAGCCAGCATTGCAGACAGTCGCAAATGTTAAGCGCAGCGAATGACGTCTGCAAAGCGTGGTCGTCGGTGTGAAAGGAAGGGGGCGCGGGGGGCTGACGCCATGGTAACCGTAACTACGCAACGTTGTTGAGTCTAGGTAGAAGTCCTAGTGATCAATAAAACTGCGCAGTCACGCCTCCAGGCTGGAGATTTCATCCCATGCTATGCATTGCCGCGGCGAAAATACTGCGAAAGCTAAAGCCTTGTGTCCACTGGAAAGCGATAGAGCTCCATCGCTTATTTTATAGCGACAGGTAATTAGACACAGCGATGGGTTCTATTGCTAAAGATAAAATCTTGCTCGCAGTTGTGTCCACTGCCCCAGCTCTAAGTGCTATCGCTTTCCATTTCATTCATTTCAAGGGTGGAATCCGAAGGCGTAAATGATACGATATTTTTTGCACTTGCCATTTTAAAAGCGGCGAAAAGTTTCTGTGCGAGATATCTACAAAAAATCGAAGGGACTTCAGCATCCAACAATGAGCTACCAGATTTGGATTGTGAATTTTAAACAAGGATTCCAAGTAATAACTTATAATTACCGCTATGTCCCCGTCTTAGAAATGTTTAAATTCTTAAGCTGTTTGAAGTTATTTATCCTTGAAGCTGCGAAAATTTGTTAAAGCAGTGGCGGGGCAGCTCACCACATGTGATTCAATAGCATTGTGTACTCAATATTCTTTAGAAACTATATTTTTTAGAAAGTTTCCTGCATTTTCCCAGGAATTCGAATCGTCTTTGAACTGCTACTTGGATTCTTCATTTCGACTGGTCGCCAAGTGGGTTGTTAGCTTCGGCAACTTCCCAGTTACTTAGCCTGAAAGCGGGTAGGAATTAAAATGAGCGTTCTCCAAGGGCAAGCGTGAGAGCAAGCTATTATGTGGTTTAAGTATTCGTAAGTATTCGCCGAGACACCAAATTGATATATGCAGATCGGTCGAGTTTTTTGAATTTATTCTTAGCTTCTTAATTACTGCTCTCGGATGGCCATTTTTTTCGTTTCAGGAGTAACACGGTTCAGGAGCATAATTTGCCCCCTCGCTGGCCCAACAGACGAAGTCAACGCTTTATTGTGCTCTGCGCTCTTGAATTCCCCTTGGCAGCTATTAGAAGATTTTCGCCACTGTCACATCGTCTGCTCTCCCCTTGCAAACTGTTTACCCACGTATGAGGTCCTCACTCCCTATCTGCGCAGCACATCTTTACTCCTGAAGTGCCCCACAAGCGTTTTTGAGAATTGTTTTAAAAGACTGTAAAACACGCTTTCTTATGGATTCGGATTAGTCGCCATGTCAAGAGGATATGTTACTGCGTTACTGATTTGAGCGCCATTTATTGGCGTTTCTGAAACGAATCGATGTTTCTTGTTTAGCACGGCCACAAAGGAAGTGATACAACTATGTGACTGCTAATCTCATTTTGGATATATTTGTACTAAAAACTTGGAGAATAAGGATTCCGAGATGGCGACAGTGCATTTTTCACAAAGTTTTATATATTATGCAAGGATTATCATGGCAGTTTTGGGCTCCTGCGCGAATACTTTGTACTGCATTAACGTAACTATTTAGAGACAGTCCTGAATAATTAATACACTAAATAATTTATATCACTTCAGATGTATTTTTCCCACGTGAAGAAAAGAGTATTTACTACTTAATTAGTTGATTAACCGAGTATTATACATAGACTATGCACAGATGATAGACGCAGCGCACACGAGACCGTCAAGTATCCTACCTGGATTATATTGGTGCGCCTTGCAAAAGCATGTTCCTGGCTATGTTGCATTCGTGTTAGTTTTAGCCACTTAGATTAGCATGTCGGCCATTATGAAGTGCACACTAAGTATCATGCATGTGATCGATCTACATACAAATTTGTTTTTTTTTTGTGCTCGATACTGCGTGTTTACAGTTGTCTATCAGTTTCATCATCCGTGTTTGTTCTTTGGTTAGCATATGTTGTGTTGCTGCGGCACTGACGTTGCACTTAACGCTGGTAAACAAAGAGTTTTCATTAGAGATGATTTTGAGTTGCCTGGATAAAAGTTTTGAGGCTGATTTCATAACTGCAATGAGATTTTTTATAGCACGTATAGTTTTTAGGATGAAGAGTGTATGTCAACGCACAGATTTGCCAATATTATACAGGCAAAGTACTAATATTCTCAAAAACTTCTTGGATGCGTGTTTGCATTACGTAGAAACAGTCATTTCATTTGAGTATTTCAGATTGTTACCCTACGTTTGGCAATACGTATAATTGCTCCCTGGCATCTCTGAGAACAGCTTACCACGTTCCACCAGGGGCTAGCGTCATATGAAGTGAATTGTTGTACTGGTGTTATACTGCGTTTCAAATCCATTGCTTGGAGAAATCATCATGCCTCAAAATATTGTAAGAATCACCCAGACGAGTTTTCTTATGTATTTGGCAATTTCACCACTAAACTAAAATGACGAACTATTACACCCAGCATCACGAAAATCTACCATCTTTGTTTTGGTTGCAACCTAGGTGACCATTGGTGGGCATTGTTATACGTTTGTTCAAACGGATTTCGCGATTGCGTGAAGAAAACGAAATCTTCAATACCCTTTGCCTTACCCATACTATGAAAAGAGCGTGGAAATGCGTCATGCTGATTGTTATTTTTATAGTGTCAACATGACAGAGTTTTCTGCAACGAGCAAACATATCCAATAAAATATGACCATGGATCAACCATAGATTCAACAACAACAGCAGCAACAACAACAACGATAACAAAAACAACGACAACAACAACAACAACACCAAGAACAGTAACAACAACAACAATCTCTTTTACCAGACGTGCGTATTAAAATTTGCAGAAGAGTTATTAAGAGATTCAACATGTAGATCAGCGAAGCGTCGTGAAGAATTGCCTATTCCAGTTTCTCCTGACGATGGTGTAGAGCAGGGGTCTCCAAACTTTTCAGTCCGAGGGCCGCATTAACCGACGCACTGCAGGTTGGGGGCCGGATATAGTGTTTCGGTCAAACGCAGTAGAATCAAAGCGAGATGTTACTTTATCTGTATTCTCAACCCACGATGATGTGAGTTTGTGGAAGCAAAGCATAAATTCCTGAAATTAGTTCTCCCCTCAGAAGCGCGGCATTCAACGTATCATAAGTTTCGGCACTTTTCTTTACGTTGAGGGAAGGGCATTTGGGGCCGGAGTAAATGGTCAAGCGGACTGCATCTGGCCCGCGGGCCGTAGTTTGGAGACCCCTGGTGTACAAGATGAAGATGAAGATGAAGATGAGGATGAAGATGAAGTGGATAGTGATGAAGATGCACCAGGTGGCGTTACCAGACCTTCTGCATCTCTTGATTACTCTCTGAAAGGCAGAGACGTTGAGTCAACGCTGTTAACCCAAGGAGAATGGAATGATCGTGTTAGAAACCAATCACTGTCTAAAGAGAAAGCAGAGCTTCTTGCCGCAAGACTAAAGGAGAACGATTTACTTGAGAAAATGTTTGCATCAGCTACTACCGAAAGCGGAATATTAACTTATCAACAATTCTATCTGGATTTCTTTTCAGAAAACCTTGGTGCAGTGAGCCAGGGGAACGCTTTCACCAAGGCGCTAAGGCTATGGAAGTTCGTTGCCAAGGGCTTTGGAACGAAAGCATGATGACCGACCAGTTATGGATGTTATATCAAGAAAATTGAGACTTTTAAAAAATTTTAATGGCTTGTAGTGTGCAGAATTTTATTTCACACTACTTAAAACTCTCTCTTTCGTGTAAATTAGTTGCTTGCAGTTCATTGCATTGTATTAATTTAGTATCTACAAATGCTGATTCTGACTGTGTGTTTCGTTTGTGGCATGTGCGGAGAGGTTTGGCGATGGATACGGAGGATAGTTGGCGGGCGTTCCTTCGCCTAGTGCACGGCGAAAAAATAAGGTCCGGGATGTTTTGCGGTTAAGGCCTGCCTACATAAAGATACCGTAAAGCAACATGCCCGCAGAGATTACGGAAAGCGCGATTAGATCGTATCTGTTCAGAGAATACGCTGGAGCAAGTGATAGCGATCAGCGTCCATTCTTTCCTAATTATTTTACGATCCGAACAAGGGACTTGTGCTGGCCGGAGGGGGGTACCGGACATTTGTTGTTTGCTTTGTTTGGCCTATCGAATGCTTCGAAGGATTTCTCCCGGTTTCGGACAGACATGAGATGTGGCGCAATTCCCATCCCAAAGGGCGGTGCCTGTTAAACGAACCCGGGTGCTGGAATCTTGCGAAGCTATTCTTTTTTGTTGTTGTTGCAATTCACGTTTGATTGCAGGTGTATTTTTGGTTAGAATATTTTCTCTCCCGTTTCCTCCTTTCTCGTATTCGGCCTTTCGCGTTTTGTCTGACGGGAAGGAAAGAATCAAATGGTCTTGCGCCGTAGGTAAGTATTGCCCAAGCTCTGTGGAGCAGTTTATCTTCCTAAAAAACTTTAGTTTGCTTGTAGCTTCTGGTGAGCAATTAAGCAAAACTACCCTTCCGGAGTTTCTTTTAAGCAGAATCTCGTCTTAACTGAAAACCTCTCGTAAATAGCCGGGGGGCGGGGGTACCGATGTCGGCTTCTGTGCCCTAGGAAAGGCTGAAATGTCCCGTACCCAGTTGCGAAAGCTGTGAATATGTGCTGTTAGATAAGCTAATCTTTTTTCCTAAGAAGATTCCCTTGTCATCTTTCTCCAACGGTGCATGAATCTACGACCATGTTTCCATCATCAAGTCCGTCTGGCAAGTGCGTCCATGACCAATTGGACCGACTGAGTTACGCTTTCCGAAAGTTCAGCACCGAACGTCCTCGAATAGGTTAACATTATTACGCGAGGGGTAAAGCCTCACCTAGTGAATCAGAAGCCAAATTCGTAGGGGCGGAGCAGAGTATTATCGGGTATCTCGTTAGAAGCGGATTTCGCACCGCGTGGCCAAATATAGATTCTGAAAGGCGTGATTTCAGAATGATTCCCGTTTTAGCCGTTCCAATTCTAAGTGGTACTTTGATTTGGTCCCACTGTACAAATTTATTAGGGAGCAAAACCAGGGTACACCACTTAGCGTGGGCGCTCGTAACGGTGTGACTACGTGTCACACTGGAGCGATTTATCCGTAACGCTTCTCGTTATAGTTGTCAGGTCCTTCGCTACGTCATCCACTGCCAGATCTTAACCGTTAAGCATGCTTTCTGGCCACGTTGGCCTACTTACTACTTAATACCTCGTGAAAGCGTGTCCTGATGGCATTCAGTGCACCAGTGACGTAGGCGAGATGTGTGTCATCCGTTCTTCAGCGAGCGCAGCCTTCACATAAGAAAGGAATTCTAACTCTTCTCTGCTCTGTGGCAGGCTAATGTCTTTGCTTTCTATTTGTACGTACTAAATTTTCAATTTGAGTTCTTTTCTGGTTCTTTTCTTCATTCATTTCTGAAAAATAATCTCCTTTGATGTTTTCCCCAACCCATTGAGTATTATGGATGCGATGCAGAAAGGTATGCGTCAAGTTCATTTCTGAAAAATAATCTCTTGCTTATGGTGTTGTCCCCTACACATTGAGTATTATGCCATGGAATTGTTGTATATCTTAATATTATTGATGACGACGATGATAAGAAGAATCGATTCTGAAAACTAATAAAGGTCTTTTGACATGTGCTTGCTTCTTGATTTCACATTTTTATTTGCGTATATGTATATCTATATTTTCGTTTATTTTTTGTTTTTATCATTATTACTTTTTTGTTCTTATGTTGTTTAAACTTCTACAGATCTCTTGCGCTTATCTTTCACTGCAATGCATTAACATCTAGCTGATTGGAACACGGTGGCATCTTGAATCTTATCTGCCTCGGCTACGGAGGAAGTCTCCTATTCCGATAAATGCAGCTGTGATGGAACTTTATGATGTATCTTGTGTCTATTTTCATGCGATGCATTTGTTGGAAAAATAAATTCTTGCTGTTCTTGTTCGTGATGGGGTTGTGAGTTGCAGGCGTTTGCTAAGTGTCCCGGTTTAGAACCGGACGTCCTTTGATTTTATTTTGGTCTTTGCTGGGTGCAGAAAGTACTTAAATTCTCTCCTGTAGAAGGGGAACTTTCAATCGAGGCGTGTGATGAAACGAAATGTGCGGATTCGTTGCTGGGTAGCAGCTATACCTGATACGCCGCACCAAGGAAGCCTCCCATTCTGCACTTGTTTGCAGCTCTTGAGCGCCGATGGATGCGAGCCTCAACCTGGTTTGGACCTGGTTAGTAATCAACCGATTGATTTTGGCTGTTTATCAGAAGCCCAGGGGCCTGCCGATTGTGTGTTCATTGGTATGACGTGCTGGTTGACGTCGTGCAATTAGTTCGGAATGACTGAGTTTGCCTGAAATTTTGATTTGATTAAGCGTATTGTTTCTAATCAACTTATGATCTCATTCTGAAGGATTTTCACTTGATTGTGCTTATTTTATTTGTAAATTCGTCGTCCTCTCCGTCCACGAGACCTATCGTCCGTATTCGATGATCGCTACTTGGACTTACGAACTGTGGCTGCCGCACGGGAAGGCTCATGCTCCTCAGCAAACTCCGGATCTCGCTTCACCTGCGGGAGATGATGTCTTCAACCAGTCGGCACGCACGGACGGGTGATATTCAGTCAGCAGGCCAGCCAGGCAGCACGTAACTAAGTGTAAAAGTATTCACACATTCTGCTTACGCTTAGAAGTCGCGAAATGCAAAAACGTATGGTCGGGCTTGAATCGGGGTTTGTAGCAGTGACGTCGACTTGGTGTAGATTGGGTCTGCTCTAAGGGTCTGCGTCTCGAAACTTTATGAGTATATAACTTTATGTGTGTGTGTGTGTATGTATGTATGTTGTATGTATGTATGTATGTATGTATGTATGTATGTATGTATGTATGTATGTATGTATGTATG